>JANRGW010036858.1:31813-42998 GCA_024733675.1 Psilopsiagon aymara | reverse complement strand
ATCAGGTTGGCATCAGCCCACCTCACAAGGGTGTCAAGGTCCCTCTGGATGGCATTCCTTCCCTCCAGCATATCAACCGAACCACACAGCTTCGTGTCATCAGCAAAGTTGCTGAGGGTGCACTCAATCCCACTGTCCATGTAACTGACAAAGTTATTGAACAAAAATGGTCCCAACACCGATCCCTGAGCGACACCACTCATTACTGATCTCCAGCTGGACATTAAGCCATTGACCATAACACTTTTTGTGCGGCCATCCAGCCAGATCTTTACCCACTGAGAGGTCCACCTATCAAATTGAGGTCTCTCCAACTTAGAGACAAGGATGTCGTGTGGGACAGTGTCAAATGCTTTGCACAAGTACTTTGATTCCGAAGTAGTCAAAGTCACTACACCACAATCCAAATGTGGGATGTCAGTAAACACACTTACTATAGCCACAGGATACAGGTTCATGATTTTTGTTAATATTAGCATCTTTGTCACAAGAGTTCTGCCTAAAAAGCTGGACCACTTAATACCTAAGATGCATTCATTGCTTGCCTTTTGATTTTAAGGGCAAGGAAAGATCTAGTCCAGCAGCTGTAGCAGAACACATCACCTGGCTACAGCATACTCCCCATGCTAAAATCTCATAATACACCGTAAAAGCAAATAAGTAATGCATGTATGGAAAGGTGCTCAGGGACAAAGGGTACATTCTTTTCTGCATTTTTTTGAGATGAGGTGGAATGTCAATAAGGCAGAAAAATCTCATTTTCATGGCAAGAGCTGCAAAGGAGAAGACTCAAATCAATGGGACAAGATTATCAACTAGGAAAAGACAGAAGGCTAAGAATGAGGTTGAACTTAAAAAAAAATTCCTCCCACAAAACAAAAAAAGTGTAACCCTACATTTTGGTGAGAGGCAAGAAGGGAAAAAGCTCTACTTTTTCACATGTAGCTTAAGACGCTTATGGCTGGGATTATACAGAGCAGTTGTTTGCAATAGCAGAAAACTACACTAATTCAGCACAGTTATAAGTCAGAAGACAGCAAGAATGATCTGGATTTGTTGGAAGTGAAGAGGGGGAAAATACACATGAGTAACTAAATAGTTTTCATTCTTCTCTGTGTACTCTGTCACTATGATCACACAGCACTATTTGAAGAACACTCTACTCTTCTAACATTTTTAAGAAGAATCATTCACCTCTAGTATCCTTTCCACTATACTCACCCATCTCCATCCACAAGACTAGCTTGGTACAGCTATTCAAAGCTGTCTGTATAGCACCAGAGCCCCGCTGCCTCATACAAAAGAGCAGCAGAGAATACTTTCATTAGTATTTTCTCCTGAAGGGTAAAAACTGATTCTCAAATTACTTTACCTATAATGAACTGCATCTTCTCTCTACTGTAGTTCTGGAACAATGATTCCCGCTTCATCTATTCTTCTTAGTTTAATTTTGTTGCTTTATTTCACAGATCTGTTTCTATCATGATGAAAGCTAAATAAAACACTACAAAGGCAGGGGAGAAAGGAATGCCAGTATTAAAGGAAATTGAATTTTCTCTTGCCTTGCTAAAACATCAGTCAAGATTGGTGTGAGCAATCTCACTGAAAACAGAAAATCTGCAAGCTATTTTACTTTGGGACGAACTGCATTAATTGGTATTTTTAGGAAGTAACAGGGTAAAAAGCCCCAAATATTTCACTAGTTGAATGTTCTCTTCTCCCTTATATTTAGCATAGGTGCTTCTAGTATGGCAACACTGGAGTCAAGACTGACTTCTGGAGCGGAAATAGTTGTGTTCAAAATTACTTTATGTTTGGTAGGTGGATAGTGCATATGAAATCTGACCAACACTGTAGACCTGACTTGGACTGTCTTCTCCATGCCCAGCTCACTCCAGGTAACAGCAGAGACCAGAGTTCCATGCTTATCTGCTTTATTTCCCTGACAAGCAACAATATTTGGCAGGATAGGAGCTGTTCAGGTCTACATTCTCAGTCTGAGTGACTCCACAACACCTTAGGATTCAGGACTCTTACACCCTGACCATTACAGTCAGCCTCTTTCTCGGTTTTCCCATACTCATTTCTCCCATGTAGACCTTCCTCAATATTTCTTCATTTACCAGGTGACTTGGTTCATTGGCTCTGAACTCAGGGTGAATCAGAGGCCACTTCCACCTTTCAAAGTAGGTATGTCTCACACTTGCAAGCCAACACTAGAAATTTTTATATGGGTCATATTCTGAAGACATTCCCCTGCCAGGCTGGGTAGCCATCCACCAGCCATCTGAGCAGTTATAAACTTAAGGCTCTGTGTGGTGCACGTACAGCTCACATTCCTGAAGAGATGCCCAGTAATTACAGAAACAATTAAGTGCATCTTTTCCTGCTAGGCAGTGAAATGCATTTTAATAAGTACACAGGAGCATTATTGGATGTTTTCCCCTGGAAGATCTCCAGAATGATAAACATCCATTAATCACCACAAAGTACCTGTAAGGTACCAAACTACTTGAAAACTACGTCAAGCAGGTGATCAGAGACAAAGCTAGGGGCCATTTTATATTTGGATAACCTCATACTGTTCTGCTGACATACAGCCAACTTGCTGTGAGCCACTCCAGCCCCACAGGAGTTACTTTTCTTTTAAGAAAACATATTTGGGCCAACAGCACCCCTGTGTTTGTCAATCATCCCAAAAGCTTCAGCCAAGAGAACAGAGGAGAGATCCAAGCATCCATGAACTGACAATCCTCAACTAACCCAGCAGCTGTGCCAGACACACTGTCAGCACAAGTGACCTTCAGCCATTTCTAATGAGTTCTCTTGAGCCAGGATGAATAAAAACAGAGTGGAAGGGAAGAAAAACACAGCCAGACCCCACATTTTCCCACAGGATCATAAATTCCGGCTTAGCTAGCCAAGTCAGCCGTATTTAAGGAAAAGAGGACAGAGACACTTGCATTTTGGGAGGTGGCTACCACTACTCACACCTGACACAACCTCTTCTCAGCAAACAGCCCATAGTACAAGGCTTCACGGGAATTAACAGAATGCCCTACAACATGGACTCAAGGGTCAGCCTGTACTTAAATAAGGTTATCAAATTAATATTGCAGAAAAGTAAAGACGACTCCTGAAAAATCATACTAGCAGAAGATACAGCACACTGAGTTAAGAGGCAAACCACCCAGTACAAATCTAGTCTATTTTGCTTGCAGAAGTGGAATGAGCTATTACATTGGATAATTTTTTATTTATTTACCAGCACAATTGCTAACACATTAACAGGCAGCTAGAAACACTTTACCAATGTGGAGAAATTACTTTAAACAAAGGTTACAGAGAATTTGCACTGCAGAGTACTACAGTCTCTGATGCTCAATTAGAATAACATAGAAGCTCTGGTACTTCCATTTGTATACACAAGTACGTGTGCATATATATGTTTAATTAAGCCTTATCAACATACTTGCTCTATTTTCTCATTATAATCATACAGTTATGCATAAAAACATATGAAAGTCTAGATGACTCAGGAGTTTGACAACAAGATATGAACTACCAAATTTAGTCAAAAGTACAAACCCAGCTACCCAGCTTAAGCCAGTAATCTGGAGCAGACTGAAAAATTCAAATGCAGTTTTGACAAGATTTATCCTTTTTTTTGCTTGTTAATTGTCTGCTAACAGGCTGCAAAATATCTGAAATCTGTTCCTTATTCAAAATGATTCATAAAGGCCTCCACTGACTAACTCTCGGTCTACAAATATCTTAAGCTATGACTGTCACAACTAAGTAAACAATTTGCAATTCATGGTGTAACTTATGTAAGGGGAAGACATTCATTACATAACCAGCTTGAACAGTTTTAACAGCTGACAAGCACAGCATACATTTTTAATTGCACACTCCCAGTTAACAGTTAGGTGGTTACAGGAATCATCCTCCCAGGAAGCAAGCAATGCCATATGACTTAGGTTGCAAGTACTAAATCTTTCACTTGAGGATGTGCTTTGAAACTTGCTTTGCCCACACCCAATGAAGTTTGCAAGCCTTCAAGCTACAAAAGATTTTTCCACATATCCTTATCTTCTAGTAGTAAGATTTCAAACTTCCAGTTTAAGCATGATATTCTGAAATTCAGAAAAATGTCAATTTATTCCACCTTCTCGACAGCACTCCAAGATTTGGAAAATGCACATTTATGAGGATGCTGTTGTCTTCTTCCAGTATCACAACGTGTCCATAACAAACTCTGCATCTGTCCCTGCTCATTGCAGGGGGCTGGATTAGATGACCTTTGAAGATCCCTTCCAACTGAAACTAATCTACAATTCTGTGACTGGGGTTACACTCTGCTCCCTTCCTAACATGGGCCATGTACTCCTCTGCTCCCTTCCTGAATCTCCACTCTATTTCAGCAGTTGAAGATAAATACAGGAAACCACATTACAGAAGATAACTTCAAGCAGTGCCTCAAACAAATTAAGAGCTTCAAGCAACAAGGGTTTGCCATTTATCTCAGAATTTAAATCCAAATCTATATTGTATAGAACTAAACCTTTACAGACGAGTTCATCATTAATCATTTCCTCTACATGTTTCTCTAAACTTTCCTCTTACCAGAGCCACGGAGAGCTTGGTGATCTCCTGTCTTTCCCCCCATTTTTTGTACCAAGATACAAGCTGGATTTTGATACCATTAATCTGGCTCCCAGAAGCAGCCCTTTTAATTGTGCGTAAAATCAAGAGGAGGGAGGAGACTTTAATGGGGCTGCTACTGAACATGAATAGAAGTTCTGAAACCTGGCCCTACTGATTTAGCTTTGAAAAATATCTAACTCTTAAGCCAATCACCCCAGTGTCTCAGGTTTTACTGTTGCTTGATTCCCCTTTCTCCTCCCCAGCATTATTCTGGTAGCAGAGTGAACTATTTCTGTACAGCCAGACAATAGCTATTAACAGTTCTGCGGTACTCTGATACTTTACCCTCTTCTACACTCATAATACATTTTAAAATCCTGACAAGTTCAACATTTTTTTCTCACATATTTGGTACTTTTCACTAAAAAGAACTATTCCTATTTCTGCCCACCAGCAATAAGAGCTTTATAGAGCTCAAGCTTGAATCAGCAAGGACCTCCATGAAGACACTGGCAGTACACCTGCGAAGCACCTCTTGCCAAAACTTGTAGGGTAGTGGTGAATCAGATCCTGGAATCACTGCCTTCAAGAGAAAATGCCTTTTGTCACCAAATTAGGCAAGTCTTCCTTTTTTTTTTTTTTTTTTTAAATTTCTACTTCCCATGACCATACACTTCCATGGAAATATTACTGAAAATTTCATTTTAACAATTAGAAAATAAGGATTTCATTATAAGAACTTTAGAGATTATATGAAGATGTCCCTGAAGTTTAATGGAGGAAAGATAAAATAACATAAGCCTATCTGGGACTACCTGAAAAGGACTGAGACTATCTTTCAAAAACTGACTTCTTGTTTTCCAGACAGTTCTCACCCCTGCGACTCTCTCTGTCCTCAACACCTTCCTTAACCAGTGGTAACATGTTCCTGATTATTTTTCACAAATGTACAAGCAGTCATTTGTATTCCCCCCACAAGACACACACTTTTGTTCCTTCCTGCCCATGTTCCACTGCGCTATTTTAGTACCTTTCTTATTCTGTCTAGACAAATTCTACAGCTATTAATATTACCACATTTTCCTAATACCCCTATGCAATCTGCCATGATAGCACCTATAAGCCATTTAAGATAAATTTAACATCCAAAATAAAGCTGAAAATGCGCATGGGTCTCATATCTTTTGGATATGCAAGATTCACACAAATACTAAACCCAAGAGCAGGTTATTCCAGTTCTTCATGGTAGGCTTTATTAGATTCTTATCTGAAGAAAGCTCTCAGACTAAAGATGATGGTCCCACCAACAGTATATCCCAGGCAAAATGATCTTTCTCTACAAGACTATAGTACTTAGAAAGAGTAACACCAAATTCTGTATTATGCTCCAACTGCAGAGCAGTAGCCAACCTTTTATATTTTACCACTACTTCCCACAATATTTTGACTTTTAAAGTCTCAGCTCCAAGAACCTAGCAGTTATACTCATGAAGGACAGCTGAAAACACACACTAAATATCTAGTTACTGATCAATAACCAGAAGAAAATAAAAATTAAAACAGTATTTTTCAGCTGTGTACTGTTTTTAAATCTCATTCAGCTAGATTGACCTTTTCTGCACTCTTGAAGTGAATGTTGTCAAGTAACACAGAATAAAATTCAGATATGAATGAAAGTATTAAAACCTAGACCTTAGACATAAATCCTGCATGAAAGAGACTGCCTTTCTAATACTTTCCCCTTTTATAACATTTCTCTCAGCAATACTCGGCACAAAGTAGCAGTTATCCACCCAGATCTCACACACAATGTGATGCCTATTATAATAGGGTTCATTTAATATTTTAACTTATAATACATAAAATGTCAATTCAATTAGTCTGCTACCATTATGTCTTCCTGGTGATAGTTTGCTCTACAGGTATGTGACCTAGTGCTCTTGCTATTTGTTACTCGGGGGGAAAAAAAGGTGTCGCATTGCATTACATGAAGAACCATTGAAGACAAGAAAGCTGTTAGAGCCATGTGTTTCAATCTATTTCAACTCATGGACATATAAAACATCTCAGACACAGGTATGGATCCCCAGATAATGAATTTAAGCCTAATGACAATAGCTTCACGTTTCTCATATTTCACGAACCCCTAGAAATAGTCCCTGGACCATTGGTCAAAGACCATTACTTTAAGGCAGCAAAGAATTACATGCTGACACATGCAGTAGTGCTGACCAAGTTATAAGCTGAATAATTACACATATTGCAGCAAAGAAGAAACTCCCATGACTGGCTAGTCCTCGGCTCTGTGCTGGAAGACACTTACCTGCGTGAGCAACTGCCCCATTAGGCAGTGTCAGTGCAATAAAGGAAACAACACCAAAGTGATAAATTACACACAGAAGTATTTGCTGGGTAAAGGATACAAAATAAGAACCTTTTAACTCCCTCCATACCATCCTCAGCAAATCACCAACCCCACATCCACACCTTCAAAGCCACCAAACTGAACACAATCAGTCCTGTTTATTAATTTGAACCCATATTTCCTACCCTATTTGGCTTCTAAACTAAGAACCTTCTTGGAAAGGTGTTGATAAATTCCTTGCTTGTTTAAATCTCTTTCCACTTACTCATAAGTAACTTAGACCAGACATACATGAAGAACTTTCTCCTTACTGCTCATCCAGCAGCTCCAGTGGCCCAGACATGATGGGCCCTGGTTCTCTTTACACCCAGAACTCAGAGCCATCATGGCCTGCAGTGTTGGCACAACTTCAATGGAAGCTCCCAGGCATATGAGCACCCCACGCTATAGACTCCCCAGACTGAGCCAGCCTGCATGAGAACAAACGTCTGCCACCCCCGCAGAGCCTCGGGCACCCATGGGGTTGGGGGATCAGTGCAGTGCCTTCCTCACAGGCAGCCAGTTTCGTTACCAGGATCACACACCGCTGCTCTACAAACCAAGCCTCTGCTAGTGGATAACCCAGCCCAAGTACCAGAAACCCTCAGGTGGGTATCACATTAAGTGGCTTATGCAGAAAACCCCCACAGCTCCTCACAAGATGTGATGATGCCAGAAACTAACAGCAAAGTCTCCCTAGGCAAAGGGAAGAGCTAGGAAAGAAAAAGACACCATTTTACCCACAAGCTAACCTGATATTTCAATTTCTCCAGCTGCAGATGCCATAAGGACATAGGGGATGCCCCTACAGCAGTATCAGGTCCCATGTCACCTCCCAGACCAGAGAAGTTCCCCCTTTGAGGGAGATGCCACATGTATACCCATGGAGTCACATTGAGAACACAATCTCTCCTGCCTCACCCACCCTCACCACAGTGACATCTCAGCCATCTGCTGCTCGTCCCCACACAACCTCCCAGCAAGGACAGCTATGCGCAGTCCAGGACACAACTGAAGGCTGTACTGCTGTCCACAGCACCACCTGAAGGCCCTCAGCCCCCAGGGACATGCTGGTACCAGCTCCCACCAGGGCACAAACCAAGTCCCACCGGTACCACAGGGCCCAGACACACACTTACTTTGCTCTAAATGGCAGGGAAAGCCTCCTGAGGGATTCAGCACCACAAAACTGAACATGGAGGACTGGTAACAGTGCCCAGCAAGCACAGCAAACAACAAGTCAGACACACAACACCCTAGATGCCAGACTGGAAACCACTACCTCACAGCAGAGCTCAAGAAGAGGACAACAGCCCCAGGCTGAGCTAAAATGGCTCAGGCTGCGGGTGAAGGGAGGCCACAGGTGGGGCCAGTTAAGGCCTGTTAGTGGCCAGACTAGCACTGTGCCAGCTGAGGGGAATTTGTACCCGCCATCAGCCCCATGTGGTGTGTGGGGCCTGTTGGAGGAGCCATACCCGGAGAGGTGCTCCCCACGGCTGCCTCAGTGCTTGCTCACAGCTGTGGTCACTGGGCTGAGATGTCGGCTATAGCTAACGCTGGTATCTGGCCAGGATATGGCCCTTCAATGGCAGGCTAGAATGAAACATGGTGTTTCCTTTTTCCTCAAGGAAACTTCAAACTCATAAAAGGCAAGCAAATCTCCCCATAAATTTTCTCAGGATCATTTACTTGGCAGAAGCAATTAACACCTTGGGGGCTTCTGTATCTCCCCCTCCAGTAGTAATCAGCCACTGAAATAAATGAATTGTCAAGCAAAGAGCAAGACAAAAGCACCCAGAATTTCCACCTCTGCAGGAGCACTTAGATGTGTGCTGCTGCCTCTTGCTTGCCTCGCTCAAGCAGAAGCCGCTGGCGCCTGCAGCCGGCTGGAGCATTCCCTTGTCTTGTCCTCAGCCCCGGACCTGCGCAGCACATGGGCACATTTCACACTTGATGAAAACACCCTCCAGAGATACTTAGCAAGCAAAAACCAAAGGTCCGATCCAGAGACAGCCTTTGGATGTAAACAGTCTGTTGTGCTACAGATGAACAAAATGAAAGCGATGCAAAGTTTACTTGCGGAAGAAAACAAAATTAAAAGGAATGTACATCTCACCCCCAAGGATGGGTGCTCCTGCTGGAAGCTATGCTGCAAGTAGATAGAGAGGGGATGGCTCTCCAGCAAGGAAGAGATTTGTGAAGTGGCGCAATGGAAGAGTTCCATCTTTAAGGAGGAAAACCACCTTTTTTCTTCTTAATTGAGTGGCAAGGAACGTGATGGGTTAACTCATGGGATTTTAATATATTTAGACTACATATTTATATTTGGAAGATTGAGCTATGTTAATAAGATTCCTGAAATAATTACACTCACTGGGAACATAATATGGAAGTCGCAACCATGTAGCAATAAATTAATATGCAAATAAGATATGTTGGGTTAGAAGAGGACAGGTTGAATGAATGATGCATTCACAAAGATATTTTTGATATTTCTTGATCATCTTGTTGTGTCAGGTCAGAAGTTCACATGTATGAAAGGGATAACAAGCCCCTACAAAGTCTGTGGCATTAGAGGTCTTCTTTGGTGGTACTAATGAAGCAGATGACTGTTCCCTCCACAAATTGCTACTATGTTAATTTTCATTAAAAAGACTAGTATTGATCAGTTTCTATAATCTCATATCTGACAGTCACCATTTTACTTTAATCTAATTTTGTTTGGCAGAATATATGGAAAAGAAACTGATCATGCGGAACAAAATTTGAGGTAGGTGGAAGTTGTGTGAAGGGGTAATCTTCAGTTTACCTCTCTTTTGGAGCAGGCTAACTCCAAAATTTTGCCTCCAGAGCCTGTTACCTACATCTGTTGATACTTTTACTGACAACAAAACCTGAAGAGAAAGTTAGTACTAAGTATTTTGACAGCAGAAAGTTCTTTGCAGTTTTCAGACTAATTTGTCATTTCCTTATGTGTCATTTCTCATGACATATCCCTTTGAATCACATAAATTAATTCTTCTCCTCTTAGCATTAACACCTGCCAAATATTTGCAGTCTCTGAGTGCATCCCCACCTTCGTCATCTCTTACCCATATTTAGCACTTGCAATCTTCCCACCTAAATCAATCCTCAAGCTATCCTGATAAATTTTGTTGCTCTTCTCTGAACTCCTTTCAGTTTGTCAAGACACTGCTAGTAAAGTTTTGAGCAAGGCTGGATGTGACAGGTTTAGGTGTGAATGCATCAGAACTGTATAGAGTAAATCTATTACCACCTTGAGCTGCGATACAATGCTTCCATCTATGCAGCTCAAAAATATATTGTCACTTTTCTGCTGCTTTTATATATTAACATGTAATGTCCTGTTCCGAGTCTCAGAGTTGATCTCTGGGTATTTGCTTCTTTCTGAGTGGCATGGGCACCCGATTATTTTCCTATGTTGCATCTTGCATTAGTAGACAGATACAGAGCTCATGGGCTCAGAAAATCTCGACAGGAGAAGCATTGGAATAAAATATAATCATCAGAAAAGAAGTCTTCAACATATTTTCCAAAGTCTCCATGGCATTTTGCCCTCAAAAAACAGTCTTAGCTAAATTCTTGTTTAGTTTCTGTAGGTGTAGAGATTACTCCAGGGACAGCAAAGGACCAGCAAATCCCACAGTCACATGATCCTGAGACCACTGTGGAGCAGCATCCATACCATATGCAACCTGTACAGCCTTGGATTGAATACAGCTACATTCCCAGAGTGAAGGAAGTTGCTGAGCCTCCAGACACAAGGATGTGCGGTACAAAATCTTGCCAGTGGGTGGACAAGAGATTCAGAAGACAGTGAGGAAATAGTACTGGAGAGGGGATTTAAAATCACTCAACTCACACACAGCACAAAACAAAGTGACAAAAAAAAAGGACAGAGGATCATCACCCCAGCCCTCTTTAAAAGCCTCCCAACATTGCCTTGTTGGCAAGTTGTAAGTCTCCTCTCTTACCTTGGACTGACTTGGGGGTACTGGTCAATGAAAATATGAACATGAGCCAGCTTCAGTGTGCTCTTGCAGCCCAGAAAGCCAACCATATCCTGGGCTGCATCAAGAGGAGTGTGACCAGCAGGTCGAGGGAGGTGATCCT
>JANRGW010036858.1:0-31713 GCA_024733675.1 Psilopsiagon aymara | reverse complement strand
TGGATATGAGGAAGAAATTCTTTACTGTGAGGGTGGTGAGGCACTGGAATGTGTTGCCCAGGGAAGCTGTGAATGCTTCATTACTGGCGGTGTTTAAGGCCAGGTTGGACAGAGCCTTGGGTGGCATGGTTTAGTGTGAGGTGTCCCTACCCATGGCAGGGGGGTTGGAACTGGATGATCTTATGGTCCTTTCCAACCCTAACTATTCTATGATTCTATGACTGCAGCCCACCTGCTACCCTGAGGCTCTCAGAGAAACAAGTTACCTGCATGATCCTGCTGTGGGAGGCCAGTACTGCTAGGTACTGGCCATCTTGGTTCTTCAAAGATAGGGAATCTCATGAGTTATACTGTACAATTTGCATGGGAAGGCACAAGATCAATGGAAAATTGGCAAGGGATGGGTTAAATAACAGGCTAACTTTAAAGGACAATATTAATAATGACAAAATAGGACTAGGGAAAGGGACAGAAAGGAAGGGAGCAGAGAAAAGCAGGATCAAAGGAGCATAAAGGATAGCAGAATGGAGGCAGAGAAGAAAGGCTGCTTGGCCCCAGACTGTCATACTGCAGGGCAGCAGGCTGTGTCAGGTCATAAGAAGCACAATCTCATGTCACTCACCAATGCAATCCAAAAGAAGCCCTGCCAGTTTCCAAAGAGACACCCTCTGCATTTCAAACACTATTGACGCAATGTGGAGGAGCCTCAGACTGAGTTGCTAGTAGGTGAGTAAGTGTTTGGAAGCAACAGCCAACAGCCATTTCTACTGAGATGAAACCTGGCCACGTGTCTTTTCTAGAAGTCAACAAAATCTCGTGTTTCTCCAGACAGAAACTGAGTACCTCTAATAGCACTGTGATAGTAGTACTCTTTACTAGCGAATTTCAAAGCACCCTACAAAAGATGTATCTCCATCACCAATAACAGGTAAGGAGGCTGAGGCTCAGGTGGCTGAAGTTGCTTTGCAAGGGGATCTAGCAGCAGAGCAAGGAATACAGACTGGCCACCACTGTCATGCTCTAGTGCACTAGTTGCAAAGTAATGCTTCCTATAAGCATAATCTGCTTCCCTCTCTACTTAACAGGGAACACTTCAAACTGAAGAATATGCTTCCTCCAGGTTCTTACAGTTACCCTGGTGGCAGGATAAAAGCCAGGCGACATCCAGTCTTCCCTTTAACATTCATCATCAGAAGTGAGGAAAGTAAATGTGGTTAAGGAGGACAAGAGCCCTTTCAGAGAGATACCCCACTTACCCTGCACTGGTCCAGCTCCCTACTTGTCTGATTGCTCAGCATGTTAAGCACATGGCAGGTGTGTTAAAATAACATTTAAGACAAGACTTATAGCTCCCTAAAAGAGGCGAGATCTCAAAGCAAGTTCAAACTGGATCCTCGCCTCACGCTGAAGAGATGGAAGATGGCAGCTTGCCGCACAGATCGCTGCCAGTTTCTGTCACAGCCCATGTCAGGCTGCCACACACATACATTAAATACACAAATGCACATGTCAAGGAGCTCACGATGGTGTTCAGTGTTGTGTGCCAAACCCCATGTTACCATCCTCAACAAGAAGAGCTCTGGGTCTGGAAACTCCCAAATCTGACCATTTTTTCCAGTGCCCAGCTGACCACTTCGCAGAGCAGAGCCCTACATATTCCTCTCCTGCCTTCTCCTCCCCTCAGCTTCTGATCCTATGGACACATTTTGCCCTGGAAGCTAGCAGATAGGCACAAAGGTAGGGAGAAGGAAGGCAAAAGAGGTTTACCCAGGCTTAGTATCACAGTGACCCACCAGTGGGTTTGTCTAGGAAATGTTTTGCTAAAATTAAACGCATTTGGGGTGAGGGAAAGCACTATATAAAGACAACTCCATCTTAGGAGATCTGCTCTTCAGATCATCCTGTTCTGGCCTGCTTTACAGACAGCATGCATTTAACCAATTAATGATGAAGAGTCAGCCTAGCTACGGATGAATGGCTTGGATTAATCTTTTTTGTCTTCTGTATGATAAACATCAACTTGTCAGCTAAATCCAGTCTGTAGGAACTTTATTAAGGATGATTATGCATGAGTCAGTAAGGACACAGCTTGACTTTCAGATCCCAATTTAAGTGTACTGGTTAGGAACATCCTCTTGAAAAACAAGTAAATTTGATGCTGGATGCTACTGAAGAGAATAAATGCAGACCTGGTGTTGTCCTTTTTCTCTGAAGTCACTTTTCTGTCTGCAGCAGGAATTTACCTTTATTTGAATGAAGACCTTCCTTTCAACTTTTGTCTTTGCACTTTTTAAATTATGTAAGAAGAAAAAGCAAAAGAAAAAAAGACAATTGTTAGTTTTGTGCAATGACATTTTTAGCTGTGACACTACATATAGCTGCAGAGGACAGAAACCAATAAAAGTTGTTCATAAGATTCTTAAGTTGAGTAGATGGAGGTCAAGATGTTTGCCTGATCCATTGCTACAGTCAGTGGGAGGGAAGATGTTTTAGAGGGACCAAAGTGGGATAAAATATTTACAGACCCATAATAAAGTTACACATTATGAAAATTTAATGCACTTAATTTTCAAATTACTTCTGCCTTTTTTCACATTCAGAAGTATAAACTAGAAACTGTCAAACAAAAAGATATTTAATGTCGAATCAAATGTACAAGATCAAGCTAGCAAAAGCAAAGATGCCATTGTAAAGAATGATCTATCAGATACAGCTGGCTAAATGGAAAAACCTGGAAAGAATTAAATTTGAATCAAGATAAATAAAATGTTTAAAGCTTTCAGTGAAATGTTAAGACAAAAAATTTCATTTTAGATCAACCCAAAATGTCTTGGTCAAACCATAATGAAATGTTCTGATTTTCAGTGGTTTTAACTGGATCAATTTTTCCTTGAGAAATATTGCCTAAAAAAATAAAAGTCTACTTTGAGAATACTAAAAATTATCATCATTTCACCAATGCTACTTTTCATGCTGACAAAAATGTGCTTTTTCACCCCTTTATCCCCAGACCCTTCCTTACCTTCTAACACTGTGAGTGACCGTTTTGTCACTATGCTTGACTAAAATTCACAAAAGCCTTTGATTCTGCCCCAAATTGATAAGCTTACCTTTTATGAAAAAATTTGACCACCTCTGCAATGCCACTAATTTAACCATGTCAAAGGGATGTCATCCTTCCTTTTTCCATATGTCTGATTACATTGACCTGAGGCTTTATTCAGATTTATAATACTGGAGACAAGAGTCTACGTTTCTCTTCATTCCCTGGCTAAACCATTACTTGAGCTATTTAGGAAGGAAAAATGCCTTTATAGCTAAGGCATAAGACTTGGGGTCAAGATATTTGGACACATTTCCAGCTCTGGCTCAGATTTTCATGTGATTGAGGACAAGGCATCCTGAGTTTCTTGGCAAAATAAAAAAAGCAGAATTTCTCAATAATTCTTTGAGGCATTCTTTTTCCTCACACTTGTCAACCCAAAATTAGATGAATAGTCCTTAACTGAGGGCTAAGCCTTCTGCTGGGCCCCTTGGTAGAAATCTTATGCTGAATATCAATTTTAATACTCCTGAGGTGGATTTGTTTTATTATCAGAGTATTTCCTACTTTTTGGAAGGCGAAAGCTGCATGTTTTTTCCAATCCGCAGAGCTTACCAAAAGCTGGCAGCACCGTCTCCAGCAACCTGTGCTTCTCCAGCGTGGTGATGCCCTTCTCATTTTTTGAGACCACCATCTCCTTCAGCTCACCTAAGACACAGCTAGCTGCCTGGATGAGCTGCACCTCGAGGGCTCCCACCTGGCATCATGTGCCAGTCCCAGCAGGCCACATACTGTGTCAGCAGATGCTAATGGAGAGATGTTGCTTCTTCCAGGCTCTGCCGGTATATTGGTATATCTATGCCATGGTGCAGCTTCACTGAGGTATGCCAGGATACTCCTCCCCACGTTTTCTGTTCCTTTTGGAGAATCTCTTTCAGTAAGACTCATTGCCACCATACCATCTCCTTTGCTGTGCTACCATGGCACTGATGGTTGGGGGACACAGATAGCTCTGTGAAATCTATGTCCAGCTACAAGAAAGAGGGTCTCACTCGGAAAATCCAGTTAGCAAGAGCAGCAGAGCCCCACTGGCCTCTGTATTGGCCTGCAGCACTGCTGCACAGAGAGACACATGAGGCATTTTGAACCCCAAATCACTCCAGTGAAGAGCATTTAGGGTGCTGGGCAGGAGCACTTCCACAGGTGTGACCAGCCAGCAGGATCCAATTTTTACCCACAACTATAGGACCACACACAGCTGCAAAGTAGCTAGAGTTGAGGCATGAAGCAAAGCTTTCCCCCACCTTAAGGAGAGCTATAAATATATGATTAAGTATGGCAAAGGGTAGGCTTCCAAGAAGGCACTTTCCTGCGCTGTTTTCCTTATAGCTGTGTACTGAGACATTTCAGGCATTGCAGGGCTCAGGGAGAAAAGAGTGATGGAAAAAGGGAAATTCAGGGGATTTAGCAGCAGGCAGTAGACAACAACTGCTTATCAAGATAAATGAATAAATAAAGCAAAATCAAAATTAAATATCTCAGTTACTAAAACTGGGTCTTTGAACTGATTCAAACTGAATGTCTACTTTGGGGTCTTGGTTCTGAGACAAATGAGCTATTTTGACCTTCCAGATCAGCTCTTCTAAGCCTACCCCAGCTTGGAAATCTGCTGCTTGTAGCTTCAAGCAAAACAGCCCAACTGCTGTCCTTCCTCCTGGGCCATGGCTCTGGCTCTGCTCCTCACCCCATCTGTACCCCAATGAAGCCAAGTAGCTCTGGGTAGTCATAGCACATCTGATGGTGCTCTATGACTCGGAAAGACCTGGCAGACAACATCCCTATTTGCCCACTGTATGACACCCTGTGTAGACCAAGGCTGAGCATGTTGTGGAGTTAGCACGCTATGTAAAATATGATGTGCTGGCCACAGCCTGGGCTGCTGGTCTCTGCCATGCCTCAGCAGAGATGAGGGCAGAGGCTGCCAGATAGGCTTTGTTCTTCTGAAGATGGAGGCTCTCTGGGGAATGGGACTGTCCCATGCATAAGTCAGAGCAGCCCAGAGACTGCTATAATTTATTCAGGCCTAAAATAGCTTTTACAGCTCTGTGTTATTTTCATTCTCTTGAAAGTGAATAAGCACAAAACTTGAAACCTGTTCTTGCACTTTTGCTGAGGTTTCAGCCCAGCTGTACTGACCCTGACTCTGCTTAAGTCTTCCCAAAAAAAGCACCATTTGTGATGGTGGTTTGGTAATGCAGACAGCTGTCTCCTAATAATTGACTGAGACCAATACATTTCACGTAAGCCACTTATGGTAATAACTTTTGGTCACTAGTGATGTGAGCAAGGTCAAATTAAAACCCTTGGGTAAGAGACTTCATAATCCATTCTGAGTCCCTTAGGACATCCATTCCTCAGTGGTGGTAACTAAAGTAGCATGGTGGCTTGCCGAGAAAACTGAATGTGCAAGCAAGGAGATATCTTGGAGACTGCAAGGGGCTGACAGCAATGTGACACTGCTGGGCTGGAAATATTCTCAGAGAGTATGATAAGATGAAGCTGGCCATCACCAAGGCCTCAACACCATGTCACTCCCAGAACTATATATTAAGTGTTTAAGAGAGATTTAAGTACTAAAGTCAAAAGTAAGTAGAAGCAAGTAGAAAAGATAACTTCTCCCCAGAGACACAAACTGCCTAACTGAAAAGCAAACCAACACCAGGTAATTTTAACTTCCTTTTCCCTTTAACCTGCTTCCCTTCCTTTTATGTGTTTACGTATTTTGCTCTCTCTTCCAAAATGAAACAAGGTCTGAACCACACATAATGTCAGTACAGTAGGAAGCAAAACCCTGAATTATAACTGAATGACCCCAATCATAAAGCAGAGTTCAGCTCATCTGTGTTTGAGAGATACTTCCCTCCTTTTCACTTCTCGCAAAGCACAACCACAGCACTATCTTCTCCAGAAGCCACTGGCTCCTCATGCAACAGCCCAGAACCTGCTTCTGCAAAACAGGTGCAAAGGAAAGGACATGTAGGAGCTCAGAAACTAAACATGGACCTCAAAAGGGCTTGTTACATTATATGAGTTATTTGAGAGGGGCTGAGCAGTGAACACTTCAGAAGTTTTGGCTAGTAAGTGCTGATTTCCTGCAAATTGCATCCTGTGACTGTCTGCAGACTAGTGAAAACATAAATGAAGTTCTTGCTTTTTAACTGAAGTTAAAACATGGCCTGCTTTCCCATATGGTATAACATCTACATGGGAATTTTTAAGTGGCATGATGCAGCATGTTTAAAATACTACTAATAATAACAATCTTATCTCAAGCCCACAGCATGCTGAGGGATTCAATGTTGGGTGAAATGTCACCCTTGCAGAGGATAGGCTGAAGAATTTGTGTCCAGCAGGTACTAGTGATGTGAGCACAGGAGTTTAAAAGAGGGCTGCATTTCATGACCTACAAAAGAGGAAAAAAATGAGATTTACATTCCAAATGTGCTTAGCAGCCCTTTCCCTTCAGTTATGAGAGGCACTCGGCATATAATTCGTAATCCCCTAATGGCAGGGGTGGGGGGAGGAGGTGTGCTATTGCTGTTCAACATCAAAATCCCTCCAGGAACAGCAGTAATGGGGTTCTGCTCTTATTTATGTCGTGACACTGAATGGCTGGGAGGAAGATAGCAGCAAATATCAGAATAAATAATTCAGGAATTGTAACGGAAGGTCATGAAGACTAACAAGCATGTTTATGTTTCCTCTCCTTTTCTTTCCTCTTATCCTTTATTTACATGCTCTTTCACTTCTGGTTTCACCCTCCCAAATCTTCCTTTCCTGTGCAATACTTATCCCCCTTTTTTTCCTTATTTACACACAAATATGGCTTAAAATACAGCTTTCCCATTTTCCTGCTTTCTAGCCTCCATCATGCTCCTGATGGTTTCCCCCACCTGTGCCTCCTCACTATCTTACCCTTACATTCTTACCCTCTTTCATTGCCTGTTCCTGTCATCAGTCACCACATCCCTTCTTGTAGGACAACTGGCAGTGCTGACTTGCCAGGGTAAACTTAGCTCCGAGTTTTGCTACCGCAAATTGGTGCTGGAGTTTATAAAATCCTCTTTGCTTGATCTTGGAGCAGCAGCAGAATACAGCCCTGCATTAAGAGTGTCGCATTGCTACACCACTAGATCCAACCAGTTACCTAAAGTGCATCAAGGATGTGCGCTTTGAAGTGGATATGTTTATGGCTTTGCATACTTACAGACAGAAAATACTCCAAGTTTTGATTTACATTCAGAAAAACCAGAAAACCCCTTGGCTGACACATAAAATCTGAACTCCTGGTGTCAAGCATTCATTTTCCAGTGCAGCAACTTCCCTGTAATGTTAAATCATAGATTATGAGCCCAGAAGGCAGCTCTGTGATCTCTGGCAGCTCTCAGATATCCAGTACACGCCATGGGACTGTCCTGAACCCATTTTTGTTTAGAAGATACAATCTAAGTTTTCAAAGTGTTTCCAGTGGAGAATTTGCCACCCCTGAGAGGGAGCTGTCCCTGGGGTTAATGCTTTCCCTGGTTGACGGAGAAGGCATTAACCATTGTTGGCCTTATACCTCATTTGAATTTAGCTCTCTGCTGCTGTAACCCTTCCTGTGTGAGTGCTAAAAATGGAAAAGCCACAAAACATACATCATAAAATATGCCTCATGAAGCCTCTGTAGCACAGTGGAGTGCCATGAAAGGATGATGTCTGGGCCAACTATACCCTGAGACATGTCATCTAAGACACAGTTGAGGACAGACACTACGCTAGATCAACTGTTTCTATATGCCATCTCACTGTTCCTAACATATGTACCTGAAGTACACATTGTTTCTGCCCACTTTACAAAGAGATCTAAACCATTTCCACAGTGTTACCTAGTGCTAATTATTATCGATAGCTCCCCAAACTATTATTAGCAGACTTTATGGATCACTTTGTCATAGGTTTTATTTTTTCTTGTTCTTTATTAAATGCAACCAAAGCCTAATGCAAAAAGCTGTTACCTGTAACACCCTGTGAAATTCATTTCATGTCCATAGAAAGTTTCATTTTAAACTCCATAATCTAGCCAGCTTTTAAATCCATTTAATGTGCATCATGTTGATTTCTGTAGCTTATTATTCAAAATGTCATCTGCTACCAAGTCAAGTGCCTAAAAGAAGAGAAGGAATATTTAATCAACACTAGCGCCTTTATCAACAAAAATTAGTTTAATGAGATCTATTGTTATATATCCATGTTGATTAGCATTAGTTAGCATATCTGCATTTAATTCTTCGTTAATTTATTAATTAATTACTTTAGCTGCTACATTACTTTTCCTACTATTGCTATATTTACACTTTTCAAGAGTTTGAATAATATCAGCTCTCTCCTGGGTCTTTGATACTTCACCAGTACCCTGACAAATTCTAAAAATCATTATTTATATGAATTAAGTCCGGAAATCTCCTTAGCCAGCTCTTTTAAACTGCTTGGTATCAAATTACTCAGATCTATTAAATTAAAATGACTGACTTTATTAACTGTGCTCTGCCAGTCTAAATTACTGCTGGAGAAGACGGGATTGTGTTGCCATCATATGGAAGAGTAACTCATCTAGCTTTTTTCCAAAAGAAGAATATAAACAATTATTAAACATATCCTTGATTTCCATTTTTTGTTTTAACCATTTCCATTTGGCAAATACTATTGTTAACATTTCTATCCTTCATATGCTTTGCTATTACAGAGTATATAATAATAATAATTTACTTGAAGTGTCTGGGTTTTAATAACTTTTGAAGCTTTGCACATAGCTTTTCCCTTCTTTTACTTCTTTTCCTTTTACCATTCCTAGCTTCAAATTTCCAGATATATCAGAACATTACACTTTCCTCTTCTTGTATGTGAGAACAGGCATATTCACAATTGTAATTTCCTGCTACATTTACTTCCCTTCATAACCAAGTTACGTAGTTTTTTAACAACATGGTCTTCTTTCTCATATATAGCACCATTGCTTTTGCAGACATGTAGTAAAACGTTGTACGTTCCTAATTACCTGTTCAGATTGTTGAGATTTTATCTCCAAATTAATTTAGTCCTTCATTATTTCAGCTTTGTGAAACATTACACATTTCGTTCTCTTTTTGCCTTCAACCTTCAGGGCTTTGTTTTCCTTGGTACACCAGCAGAGTTTGATGGGATCCATTTCTCCATAGGCACATATCTACGACGATTTGATATTTGCCTGTCTCTGTATATGCAGTTGCAGACATGCAGGGCACGGAGATGCTTATGCAGAAGGGATAGAAAACATGCCGGATCTATTCTTCTAATGCCAGACCAGTAGGAAAAGACTTCAGAGGCCTGAACACTCTGTCCTGCCGCTATACGGTCTGACATTCCCCCATGTCATTAGCACCAGGCTGATCCCAACAGTCGTCAGCCTGGCTTTAGCTTAAATCCCCCACACACAACCACCGAGTCATCAAAGTGTACCAAAAGCTGTGAATCTGTGCTGAAAGGAACAATTTTAGTGAGTTACGCAGAGTGATTTAAGTCACCCCTAGCTATGCAGTGCTCTGCCACCCATGGGTAAAGCAGGCAAGTTTTGTAAGTAAATCCTTTCCCAGCACATGGGCTTAGTCATCAGTGAAAGCTGCTGGCTTGCTCCCATTCCAACTGTGGTTCAGCTACTGCTCTGAGGTCAGCTCTGCAGGCACTTGATAAAGCTTCAATTAAGTGCTCTTCTTGCAGCACTCACTGATTTACACATCTGCCTGCATCGGCCATTTTGCTGAATAAGCCCACATCAGGCAAGGACTGCACACAGAGAAGTGCCCAACTTTCCCTGCCTACAGCAGGAATTAAGCTCCTCAAGCCTGGGCGTCACCAGGCAGCCTAAAATAAATACTGACATTCAAATGACGCTTTTAAAAGGGTGGGGAAATAGAGCTGCAAAGGGCATAGTACAAATATTACTACAGACACTTCAACTGGGTAATTAATAATTCATGGTATATCGATCCCAGACAGTTTCTGAGCTGTATTTCCTTGTGGAGATGTGCATGTCTGTGTTTAGATGCTACTGTGATGGGATGGTATAAAAATTTCAGTGACAGAACATCATGGTACAGTTCCTGTGTAACAGCCTGGCAGATCACCGCCCCCAATGAGCTTATGATCAAAAGGCCTGACCTTACTTGCTCATTAACAGGGGTTGTACTTAACTGCAGAGAGCAGCTCTTACCAAAGCCTTGCACTTGTGTTCAATTGCTTAGGCTACGAGTCAAAATGGAAAGTGACTTGTAAAGGTTGCAAATCCCTCTGGGAACAATGAAAAAGCAACAAGCATATGATGATGGAAGTTATTTAGTCAACGCAATGTGCACCAAGGAAGATCTGCGTTACTTATTTGTGAATGACACTGAAAGGGAGAGTTTACATTTGAAACTTGCATAGGAAAAATGAGTTCTGTGGAGACAGTGATGTTAGAGGCACATAGGGAAGACCCAACATTTTCATTTGTAAAGGTAGTTACATGAATTGCTATAAAGTCCCCGATTATTTTCTGTGGACTTTTTTGGGCAGTGGCTCAGAATAGCAACCTTAAAAACTCACTTGAAAATTTATCAGCCCTGGCACAAACTCTTCTTCCTTGCCAGGAGCACAGTAAAGAAACAAATGAACATCATTTTGCACCCTCCTCAGGAAAAAATACATTACCCAGCCAAACAGGCAAGTGGAATTTAGCAAGACTAGGTTGTTGACGTGCTTTTATTTTACCAGCAAATTAAATGTTAACTGCAAGTGTTACATGGCACTTGCCGTGCATGTAGGTCATTTTCTCTACGCAAACCTCCTGCTCAAGTCAAGGAAATATTTCAGGGGACTTAAACGGCAGTGAACCTGTGCAAGAAGGAGGGATTAGTAAGCCCCTGGCAGGTTGGGTCTGGAAAGCTTTTCTCCATTTTTTACCTCAAGTTTTTTTCACTAGCAAAAACTAATGCTGGGCATAATCTGTGTCCCACTGAAGTCAAAGATATGCCTGCTTCTAACTCCAGCAAGACTGACTTTGTTCCCCTAGACTTAAAAGCAGTTTTGCTTTAGCAACAACAGAGTAAAAGCTATGTGTGATCCTCAGCACATTGCCCTGGGCTAACTCCAGGGAACACAATTCTCTCAAAGCCCAGCTGCAGACCTGAGAGCTTACTTAAGACTACTTTAAAATGCAAATTACACCAGCATGATCCTCACGCTCCTATGGATCTCCTAACACTGAAATATGCACAGTCCAGAAGTACCCATGATCTGAGGAGACTCACCAGAGCCAGGACCCTGAGAGCCAAGAGCAGAAATCCCAGATAAGGGTCCATCCTGAACTTACACAACAAAGAACTGACTATCAGCATGGATTTGTTTTGATTTTCCATGCTTTTCTTGATTTAAATCAGAACCCCCAACCTCCTTTAATATGGATTTTCTACAGACTCACCAACAGAACAGCTGACAGACAGCCATGAATTGCAAGGATATAAATTCATCAGAGGGCTGTGGTGGTCAGAGCTGATACAGTAAATGACTACTCTGACAGATTATTTCTCAGTAACGCATTCTGTAGAAGCAAGCTGATCGCTGGTTACTCCAGGTAGCAAGGAAAGAAAAAGGCACCGCGATTACTCTCACTTAATGATTTTGGCAACCTGAGCCTGTCCTGCTGTGTGCCACCCACAGTGCCAGACCTGTGGTAACATCCCAGTGCTTACACACAGGGCAGAGTTACACAGATCTATGGAAACGGCCATCAGCAAAGCAGGAGCAGTTCTCCCATGGGCAGCAAGAGCCTGCACAGGCATAGCATCACAGGGAGTCACAGTCTGCACAAGGGGGGGATGTACAGCCGCTTCCATCCCCATGCCACGGAGAACAGGAGGCACTGGGCAGTGCAAAGTGGAGCCTTCAAGCCAGTCTACCTCCATAAATCACCCCACGACGATGGCTGTGGAAGACCTGCATTGCCAAATATGAGCCCCCAAGGGCAAGTCCAGCAAGAGGACTTCAGCAGGTATTGGTGCTGTCTGGAAGCTGACCTGTCTGTATTGCTGTGTAATGCTGGCCCTGCTTCCCCTTCTCCTTTCCTTGCTTCTTGGTGCAAGGCAATGCCCCAGAGACCACAGTCTCCTGGAGGTCTTCACCCTGGCCTAAATTCCTTTGATGGGGCTGATTCCAACCCCTTTTGGCTCTTGGGTCATCTCACTTACTCCTCTGTAAGCACACCCCATGTTAGTCACAACCTCCTAGCAAAGCCGCGTACTTTGATACAGGCTACACTCTGCCCATGATGGCAGAAGGGACATATTCAGTTATCTGTCCTTTCCCATGATGGAAACAAGCTGATCCCTGATGTATTTTCACAAGAGCTGTGTCCCATCTAATTTTAAATGTCACTTATAATAGCTGTTTTTTCCTTCCCCAAATAACTTTTGCAGCCCTGCAGTTGAAGTCATCTGAAACTACAAGATTGGAGTTTGAATGGCCCTTGATATTATCAACCTGCCATGCCATAGCTCTACTCCTCAGCCACCGTTTTCCGTTTCCATTGTTCACTGAGATGAATGTGCAAATCCAAAGGAACCAGTCAGTCAGACACAGTGAAGCTATCAAACATACTGCTCTTCTTCCTCGGCAGAAGAAGCTTTCCTAAAGCTGGGGAGATAGCTAGGTAACTAGCCAGTAGAGGAATTTTAGGGCCTCCACAATGCACGACAAAGCTGTCACCAAAGAAACAGAGCAGTACTGAGAACTTGAAAAATGCAAAGATGGTAGTGTAAACAATGAGGAGGACTTGTTTTATTATGAACTATTCCCAGCATACCACAGTATGCTCTTGAGCCTCTTGAATTCACTGCCATCTGCAATGCTCGTATCCCCTTGGAGGAATTGCTGCATTATCCAAAAGTTCAATTGCAAAAACTTATTCAGGGTCTCTTATGATGTTTGGGCTATAAGGCTCATGATGTATATTGATTTGTCTTCTCCTCCTCCCTGCCCGCCTCGGGGCCTCCTCTCCCATTTCATGTAAACTGGCTTCCTGGATTGCAGAGGGAATTGTCTCAAGGTCATACCAAGATGCTTCAGTATGGCTCAGCTATGAAAAATGTACATAGCCCAAAATGTTGTTTAAGACCAACAGACTGAAAATAATGCCTGTGGCTGGAAGGAGCCCTGATTTATTTAAAATATAGTGGTACCTATGCCCACTTTTATAAACTTCCTGTTCTTCACCAATTGAAACAGCGAAAACAAATGAGGCTGTGTCATGTCAAATGATCCTTTGTCCCTCCCAGCACAGGTCCATAATCCTTCAGTTCTGATTATGCAAAGGAATATTACAATGATCCTGTAAAATATCTCTGATTGGATCAATGTTATTTTCTCTCGCACTGACAAGGTCTTACCAGAGAATGACTATAATTCCACTGCTAACACTGTCTTAGTGAAATCCCCCAATAAATCCTCCAAGCAGCACTGTTAGTAATACCTTTATTAGACTAACTAAACAAGATATTTATATGCAGGGCTTTCCAAAGGACGGGGGCTCCTGCTTCAGTTTCTGGAGGAAAACTTGATCAAAAGTGCTCTACTGGAAGACTTGCCCCCAAGGAGGCTCTGCACAGACATAAGTAGCAGGTAAAATTACCCCTTTAAGATTCACAAGGTTGGTCACAGATTTGCCCTTGTCCTGCCCATACTGCAGCAAGGACCCAAATGCACCTTCACAAAAAAACCTCACAGCGAGTCTGGTTCACAGTCAGGACTGGAGTTCAGGGTTTCCCCACACCTTCCACAAACATGCTATCACTATGACAGTTTGCTAACAAAGGGGAAACATGGTCTTTATGTACCTGCTATCATTTCAGTATTTGTTCAAGGCCAAATCCTGGCCTCCATACTCAACAGAAGACCTGCTCTCCCAGCCACTGCTGTCTCTGCTCACTAGTGCTTCCATTCTCCTCCTCTCTTTCCCTTGTCTCTTTCTGTTAGTCTCCTTTAATTTTGTCTCCATTTTCTTTTTTCCACATCTCCAAGTTTTCAGTCACAGTAGTTTCATTCCCACACTGACCTCCCCTTCACCACTGAGGTTGAATTAGAATCATAGAATCATAGAATAGTTAGGGTTGGATTGTCACCTTCTGGCTGGAAACACAATGCTCCAGTAAGATGAACAGCAGACTCCAATGATCACCTTGCCAAGTCATTTCTTTCAGGCTGTCTGAGTGCCCAGGTACTCACTCATCTCCACTTTCCCTTGTTTCACCTAAATTAAGTATCACTAAAGCCATAGAAGCTACAAACGGACATCTGTTTTACCTTCCTAAACCTTTAAATAGAGTCATAAGAATCATTAATAAACAAAGTAGAGTATCTAATATATAACTCAAACACAGCTGAAAGACCAGTAAATACAGCCATACATCAAATACCCGATGAAAAAGCTACAAAGGCATCAGTATATCAACAGGAAAATAGCAAACAAACAGCATAACAGACAACATGCCTGCTTAAATCCTTTGAAATCAGGTTGGCATATGTGATGGGTAAACTCTGGCTTTTATACATTTCATGAGAAAACTTTCTCCACATTCTTTACAGCAATATACTGAAATGTCAGAGGAGTCACTTCTCAGCTCCCAGACCCTTAGAAACAAAGGAAAAATAATTGATATTAGTCTTGAAAAGGAACAGCCTGACAGTAAAAGAAATTGTTAATGATGATAGAAAGGACTCCTGACCACTTTCCTCCATCCACATCCAGTTTTTTACATCTTGCCTCTACCTTATGGTTCAAATATCTGCACATCAGATGCCTAAACCGTGATGTCAACTTTGAAGGTCACTGCCATAGCTGTGATGGATAGCAAAACTTTCTCATATGAAAACTTCAACTGAGGATCACTGACCTACCTAAAGTGGTAGATTCTGTGACAAATGCTATGGCTGTGGAATATCACTATATAAGCAGCCCAGTCTGCCAATCCTGATGGCTTGAGTTAACACATTGTCACATCAGTGGGGTCCAAAATGCGTAAGACAAGCTTAAAGACTCCCATCTGTTCACCAACCAGGCTCCAGCAAATCTACCAGAAAGTTTCTGTGGCCTCTTCCGCTGCCACGCAGAATGATGCTCTCCTGCTTTGGAGGAGGGGTGCAAGTCAAACAGCATTTTGGCACAGACCAAAGCCCTGGAAAGAAAGTGTTGAAATAAGCGAAGAAGTGCTTGTGTCTGATCCCCACATTAGGACCAAGTCCTACCTACCCTGGTGTAAACTGCCACCAGGATGGATAGAAATGGAGCTCTCAGAGCCGAACAGCTGGATCTCATTTTAAAACATGGACCCTAAAGACACGCAGTGAAACATTATCTCAAGGAGCTTGAAAAGTCTTGTTCCTCAGAAGAGCTATTTCAGTGCCTAACTCACATGGCCAAGATGAACACTCAAACAACTTGATTTTCTAGGTGGCAGATACAATATACCATCCCACCACAGCAATCAGGTGCAGGTCACCTCAAATTGTTGGTCCAGGAACTCCCAAAATTACATGAACTACATTCAAAGGCAGGAGAATCTTTAAAGAAGACATGTTCTTCCTCTCATCTCAATGACAACAACCAAAAAACGCACCCTGGCTGCTGTGTGATAACAGTACCAAATGGGCACTACAATCCCTCGGTTGGCAGCAAGTGAAGCAGAGCTTGGACCAGAAGACTTGCCCATGCCCCAGCACTATGGGCAACTTTCTGCTAAGAGAAATCCTGCTTCTTTCCCCTTTCTCTTTGTACTTGCATTTTCAGAGACATGCACAGGAAAAGTGCATGAACTCTTCAGTGCTGAAGAGTTCATCTGCTCCCACTGCTTATTCTTCATTTGAAGACATTGACCATGCAATTAGTTGCTGTTTCACAGGCAGGATGCTGACAGTAACTGATGAACAAGAGGGCACAAGAGCTGCCACCAGTTCTTCTGTGGCACAGAGTACAGGGGAAACCAGTAAGGACAGAACAGGGTTCCTGACAGCACGGATGAGAGGGATAGCTGTCTCACAGTCACACAGCTCAGCAGCACAGGCAGAGGACCTCACATCCGGCTGCTCCTATGCACATGACATGCCCACAGAGGCAACACCCAACAACCTCCAGACCCTCTCCCTCAGTCCCTGCCACCCCGTATTCCAGTTCACCCTGAGCAGAACAGGGCTGCTCTTCATAAGGCTGTGATCATACCTCAACAAAAGTAGAAAACAAAAATTCCTTCTCTGATCCACCCTAAATAGAACCCTCCAGGTACTTGGGCACAGAGCTGGGTAGCAGTTTCTTCCAGTAACATAGAATAAAGCTTTGCTGCTTAGTCTCAGGCAAGGTTCCATGAACATCCAGACAGGCAGAGTATCCCAGCTGGCTTTGCTCCATGCTGATTGATGAAGCCCTACTTTCACCTTTTCTGGGAGCTGAACTATACCCCAGAAAGCTACCCCAGATGGTGCTTTCCTACTTTTAGTGCTGTGGAGCTTTTATGTTCCCTTAACACCTTTCCCCAAAACTTTTGTGAGAGTTAATGGTCTGCTGCTGCACACACAAGTGAACAAAGCTCAGGAGTGGATGCTTTTAGCCCTCATAAGCTGGTGGAACCTGTGGCAAAATCCCTCCCGCTATAAGAAACTCACCCAGCAGCACCAGCCAAATGGCTGAACATTCTGTGAACTGAAATACACATGGTAATTTAAATATGTACAAATACTAGTTTAATTCCTCCGCTGCCAGCCTCCCCAAACATTTAAATATAGCACAGAAATCCTCTTGTATTTCATACAAGCTATTTTAATGAAGAAGTTGCAGGCTCCATATTCTCCTGTCTTATGAATACAAATGGTTAAGAACCTAAGAGGCCTTCGCTGTCGTTGAGCTAAGGCAGTATGAAACAAAAGCAGACGAGGGAGGCAGGAAACCCTATTAACTGCATTATCGAAAGGAAAGCTATGTAAAATGTTAATTAAGTGCACACAGTCCTCATCCCCAGTCCTTCCTGGATGTGTGGGGTGTCACAGGAAGAAAACAAGGCACAGCTCATATCTACGTGATAGAGACAAAGCAGCTAGGATGGAGCAGCTGGACTTGTCTCGGGTCCCCTCCTTCTCACCAGACATCTGTGCTGGTATTAGGCAGCCCAGTGACAAACACTTTTTCAAGAGTGCTTGAAACAGAGGTGAATATGCTCTTCCTTGGAGGGGAAAAATACGAATTACTAGCAATAATAAATCAACCTTTCACACTCCTATGACAAGTTTCACAAGGACATAGCACTAGAAAGGACCATGTTCATTCTTCTTGTACAGCAGGCATATATATCATAGGTTCATAGAATAATTTAGGTTGAAAAAAAAGTTAAGATCATTGAGTCCAACCTCCAGCACTGCCAAATCCACCACTAAACCATGCCCCTAAACACCACATCTACAGGTCTTTTAAATGCCTCTGGGGATGGTGACTCCACCAGTTCCCTGGGCAGCCTGTTCCAGTGTTGACAACTCTTCAGGTGAACACTTTTTTTCTAATATCCCATCTAAACCTCCCCTGGTGCAACTTGAGGCTATTCCCTCTTGTTGCTTGGGAGAAGAGACCAACACTCATCTCACTACAACCTCCTTTCAGGAAGTTGTAGACCCCGAGCAGTCTCCCCCGAGCCTCCTTTTTCCAAGCTAAACAACTCCACTTCTCTCATCCACTATTCATAAGATTTGCAAGACATCCATTCATGGCCTTCTGCACACTTTTCCCTGCTAATGTTGTTCTTATTTTAAACACATCTTGCCCCCTCTCCTGTGCTTAACACCATTTCTTCTGGATAACAATTGTATTTGTACAATAGATTTTCCCTTCTCACACTAGCAACACTGCTCTGGACCTGCTTTGAATTTATCTTTCTCAGAGATGGCTGACAAGAATAGCAAAGATTTCAACAAAGAAGGCTTAATGAACACCTTGCCCGTGACTTTAACGTTTTCCTACATCAAATAACTGGCCAGCTCTGTTCATCAATAACATCTGCCTTTCTCCTGGTCATGGCTCCATCACTCTGCACTTCAAGATAGGTGCGCTTTAAAGAACCTCTCGTCACCATTGAGATGTGTTCTGTGGTCACATCTCAACTGCACCTTGGGTAAGGTTCAGTTATGCACTTTTCCATCTTGAAATGAAACCCTCTGTGGTACCTGGGCAAGCCAAGCCATCTGAACCTCAAGGTCATCATGCTGATGGCGGGATGATGGGAAATTCTGAACCCCCAGATATTCCAGTGAGGAATTCCACACAGAGGATATTTGCCCAACAATACAAAAACATCCTCCAGTACCAGAAGTTCACATTGAAAGAAAGAAGTTCACATCTTTTCTATTACCCAGTCCTCAACATTACCTAGTTCTTGATATAATATTCCCGGGCTTCTCTTTCTTGGCAATGTCTCATTCCTGTAGGCAACCAGTGTCTTAAGTTCATTCCTTTGTGTCCAGTCCAACGGGAGCTATTACCACTCCTTACAGACCCTGCTCCAATTTCATTAATGACATTATTAAACAAGGTTGGTCCCCTAGTTCAGGAATTTGACTGTTGCCCTTCATCTTGATACTCCCTCTCTCGGCACTTGTTGCTTTCCTTTGGTCAGTTCCTTAAACACAAGGCAAATTGTGTACCTATTACCTTAATATTGTATCAAACCCTTTCTTTAGGGGCAGAATATAAAACCCTTTACCAAAATCTCAATAACTTGGGTCTAAGGCATTTCCTTGTCTAAAAACCTAGCTATCTTCCTAGCAAAATACATCAGGGTCGTTCGGAAAACTCCAAATAGGAAAAACATATGTTGCATGTTTATTTCATTTCCCCTGTGTATTTAATTAATATTTCCTTCAGAACTTACTTTAAACACTATTTGGTATTATCATGATCAAACCAAAAGCTCCACTGTGGCCCAGACAACTTTTACTCATTTCTTTAAATATAGACTTGCTACATTTCATTCCTAATGTACCACCCTAATAAGACAGATATATTGAAAATCCTTTTTACTGGACTTGCAATGTCACATACCACATCTTCCAGAAGTCTGAGATGGAAATTATCCAACTTCCCAATTTGAGCCCATTAAGCTATTTGAGTTTTTCCATTTCCCCTGTTCCTGTTAGCTGACTCCTTTGTCTCTCTGATCAGTGCAACATTCTTCCCTGTCTCTTTAACCATTATGGGATATCATACAAGCAGAACTGGGTAATCTTGAGGACTGGTGAATAGAAAAGGGATGAAATTTAACACAAAACACAAGCTCATGCAGTTAGGTACTAACAAGAAGTTTCTTTCCAATGTGAACTTTTGTCCTGCAGGATATTTGTATTGTTGGACAACTGGTCTCCGTGTGAAACAGGGATAATTCACACTTCAGAAGTCCTCTATGCTTAAAGATCATGAAGGACAGTATCCAGATACTCTCTCTGAAGTACCCAAGACAAAGCAATGCAACTGGATCATCAGCTGCCATGAAATCAGCATCACCCCTTCAAAGTCACTGTCATGACCTTAATTTGCACCTTTAATTGTAACTGCAAAATAGTTTTGTTTGTTTCTGTTGTAATATTTATGTCATTAAATGACCATTCAGCACAAAGCAAAAGTATCTACATTATAAAGGCTCTTTTGCATATACAGAGATTAATAGAGACACAGAGGCAAGCATCATACATTCATAATTAAGCAGAAAGATCTTTTCAAATAGCTTCTGCTACCCATTAAAATTAGTGGAATTGTTTCATCTTATTAGAAAGTCTAGAAATACATTTATGAAGCTTTTCTTTAAATGTCTGCTTTTAAAACTCAAAACCAACAAAAGGTCTCAGAATTAAATGAGGGCTGTGAGAAGAGATTTTCAGTGACTTTCACTCAATCTGGTGGGATATCTTAATAGGACCCACTTTGCTGTATACACGGGACATCCTGGAACCTCTGTTTACTGTGTTTCATTTTGCACGGACACTTATTTACACTGAGTAGAGGTGGTACAGGGGGGCAAAACGGTTTCAGAGCCTGAGCACATTCCCTGTCATGTGATGAGATGCTGACAGTCACCCAGCTCAGGACATGTATTTTCCTTCTCAGCATTGTGCAGAGTTCCCTCAGGAACGACCAAGGTATTGCTGCTGGAAAAAGCAGGGGGGGGATACTGGAAGATCCTCTCAGCTCTGAGTTAAGGAGGTGTGAATGCCATTTTTCTGGCTCCTCTGGCACTTCAAAACTCATCAGGCTACTGCAGCTTGTTCCAAGGTTACATCTTGGCGTTCCTGCGTAAGCTGCTCTAGGTGGCTCTTCCTTGGCAGGGGGATTGGACTGGATGAACTCCAGAGGTCCCTTCCAGCCCGAATGATCCTGTGATTCTGTGATCATCACTGGAATCAGACACAGAAGTGGGCACAGACAATAGCAGGACACTCAGTGAGGAGAAATCTGATCATGAACCCAGCAGAGCAGCACCTGGCATGTGCCAGAATGCCACATGGTCTGAGCATTTCCTTCTGACCCGAGACTCCCTTGCTGGCCTGACATTTATTTGAGAGACTGCAGCACTTTCAGTGCAGATGAATTGGCATGGGTGTACAACAGGCTAAAAGACCTCTTAGATAAAAGCCCCTCAGCTCTGTAAATACCATTCTCCATTCCCCTACTTTGTAGAAAATATTCTAAATTTGTGGTTAATATTTATTTATGTGCACTGGAGGTTCAAGTTATCAAAAAGATGGGGCTTCATACTATGTCCTCTGCCCTCCCAACTTCCTCCTCCTCCACTTCTTGGACCATCCGCTGGACTCTATCTGCAAGAAACATCTGCTGCCACCTTCACACTAGGCTTTTTTGGCCTTTCAGTCACTTCAGATCATCAGTATTAAGGACTTCATGCCTCCTGCCAGTCTTTTACTACCCTCTTTACCATTTATTTCCTTTCTCCACATGCTGATGTTATCTCTGCTGCACCCTTTCATTCACAGTCCTTTTTGCCCTGCATTCCCCTATCTACTCCTGCCCTGCCATCCCAAATCCCAACTGATCCATGCCAGTTGGTCTCTCCTGTGTCTCACACAACAGAATATCCAATAGGAACCCTGCTGCCTGGCTAACTTTCTCCACTATAAATGTATTGTTCCACCATTTGGTTCTGCTCATTTCCTAGACTTACTACTCCAGCTCAGCTCAGTTAAATCTCAGTCTCCCAGTCACAGCCACCTCTTTGTCACATTTGGCTCATTCCTTAGACCCTCCCACCTCCCCCAGCCCCCACTTCAGCTGTTACACAGCATTTCAACCAGCTCTTCCATGAGAAAAAAAACGAACTATGATCTTCCTTCTCTAATACCTTTGCCTTCTGTTTCCTCTTTCCCTCCTACGACCCCGTCCTCATTCTTCCCTCCCATAGATGAAAAACCTCCTATGCAGCTCTCTTCCTTCATTTCTTTCTTTTTGCCACAGATCCAGTCTTATCCTAGCTCCTGGCTTTCCTTAAGGCCATTCTTGTCATCTTGTTCTCTCTTCTTGGCCTCTCACATCCCTCTGTCTCTCAATTGTCCTAACACAAGTACCACTCAATATTTTTCCTCTTAAAATATTCTCATCATAAAACATTCTTTCATCTTAAAACATTTATTTTCCTCTCCAAATACTGTCTTTTGCTGTCCCCCCTTTCATCACTCACCTCTCTGAATACACCAGGATCAAACACTGCCTGGATTCTCCCCAACACCAGTCCAGTGCAGCTTTCTCTCCCCTGCAACTGCTGCTGCCAAAGTCACTGCCTAACATACGAGGCAAATTTCAGCATGGTCTGAATACTCTGTTCTCATCTGCTGCAGCATGATGGCTACCTTCAGGAGTCTCCTGCGCAGTTTAAACCTGAAATGTTCATTCTTCAGCTACCATGACATTACCCGCTTCTTTTGCACCACCTTTGAATCTGTTTCTTTTGCCATGTTCTCCAGAAGACACTTTTCTTCTTCTAGCTCTCCTGGAAGTTCACAGGGCTTTTCTCTATATATATTTTACTCCTCAGTAATTTCTATCACAAACATAGATCCACTAGGATCTGCACACAGCAGTTTTCAGATCACTCCTCTAACACAAACTTGTCTCCCTGGGTCCATACCCACAGTCTCTCTAATATTCTCTCATAGGCACACAGATATTAAACTGAGTTTATCATAGCTAAAACAGAGTTCCTAATGTTCTTCTCCCTTCTTTACTATAAGCTCACTCCAGTAATTCCTCTCTCTTGATTGTCACAGCAACAGTTATTACTTTCCTTGTTATTCTGGTAAACAACTGAAGCAACTTCTTCATATCTCTCACTAAGCCCATAGATCCAGAGGTTGTCTAAGGTTTCCATATTCTTTCTCCATCCAGGCTCTCATTATCTCATGCCTTTATAACTACAATATTTCTTTTTCTGACCTTTACAAACGTGATCTTGCCCTCCATGTATTCATTCAGGATGCTGCTAGAAATATCACTTTCCTAACACATCACACTGACCACATCATTTCTTTCAGCAGCTGTAGATTGCTGTACCAATATCTATCTCATTAGTGTAATCTACTTGTCTTCATTAGGAAAATGTCAGCTTCTTCCTACAGTCAACCGAAGAGGTCAATCCCCATCACCTACTTATTAATTTTTCAAGCAGATGTGACCCATGATTTTTCTGGTGCCATCCTTCAATCTGTGAAAGATCATTTTGTAAACATCTGTACCTCTTCTTATTCATTATCCTTTACAACTCTTCTAGGAATCCCGCATTTCATGGTGCTTACAGAAAAGTGGTCAGCCCGCTGGTGTTTTAAAACCACTCCCGGTCACACTGAACATAATTACCTTGTCATCCCTTTGTACTCTCTCATAAGGCTGCATTACTCACCAATATTTCTCTGATCCATGGTTTCTGATTCATGATTAAGGCTCATAAATCCTATGGTAGAATGCTAACTGATGTTAATAATAATGAACAAAATCCCTTTTATACTGCTTCTGAGCTAAGTTACAAGAGATTAAGTGACTTGCCTCAGGTCATGAAGAAAGACATGGCAGAGCTCGGACTGAATTCTGGCTTTGTAAACCCTGCCCTAACTGCAGCAGTATCTTTCTTCCATCTATTTTGGTTGTTATCTACAAAAGATTATTATTTCAGCAGGCTCGGCTGGGCAATCCTGAATATTTATTTGTGGAAGAATTATGCTTTATGAGAAAGAAAATGGGGAAATTTCCATTTTATAGTCTGATTTCTCTCCTGCAGAGAAAACATGTTAGTTTATATTCTTTTCTTGTAAGTGGATTCTGTTCTGAACGATCTGTTAAGGGCACTTGGATTCCAGAATCCACATTATTTATTTATTCCTTAAAAATTAAAAAACGCCATCTTGTTTCTTTCTTTTGCTCTTAAGGAGCTGAGCATGTACTCAAGGGTTCCAGCAACACTTTGTTAGCAATGAACCATTAAGTAACTTACATTATAAACAATTGCCATCATTTTTGCAGAACCTACAAAACATAAAGTCTTCTCCCTCATTTACTGGATATGCAATAGTTAATGAACTTATTCCACTCCTGAAGTTACTCTGAGTGCACAGAAAGACTTTTTCAATGAGCAAAAGCAATATTAATTTAAACTTTTATGGCTGGAGACAACAAAATAGTTTAGATCATTTCATCTCTAAGTAAAGTAATTTTCCTATTTTTACTTTAACAGTAAACAGAACACATCTGCGCGCGTAATAAATCTTTCCTCCACGCTGCTTAAGAAGTTTTTAAGCAATAGGCAAGGAGGATAAAAATGCTGAGATTTCTAAAAAGGATTTGGATGCTCAATTAAATGAACAGGAATTAAGCATGCAGACCTGCAGGCAGCTCTGCAAACACCAGTTTCTCTTGAGAAGGGCATGATCCCATCATTTTTACTCTGACAAAATTTCCATTTGTCTTCACCAGCAATTTTGCTTGAAAGCCAACAGCTTGATTGAAATTTGCCCTTTAAAACAGCATGATTAAAACCAGTTGCAGCTCTGTTAAATTACATATATGTTCTCAGTATTTTTAGCAGATATATATTATCAAACCAATTATCTCAGACGTGTCAGAGGAACATGTCAAGTTCTCATTACTTGTGGTAAAGATACTTTTTAATTAATTCCTATTTAAGTTTGATGCAATTAAAATATTAAAATTGCTTATTTAAAATATGAAGGGCCAAATCCTCTGGGTACTCACATGCATGAAACACCAGTGATTTCATCCATTGAATGATTTTAGAAAGTCTCTGAACAAGAGCATGTCTTTGCTGTATCTTAGAAACATGCAGTTGTTTGATTTCCAATCTACATCAACAGACTAAGAATAATCATCATGGCATCAAAAATGGTGAAGGCTAAATACCTGGGTAGCCTCAGATTCAACTCAAAGGCTGTCTACTCCTTTAATTTCACCGGATCCCTCCAGCAGAACTCTGCTGTGATGGAAGGGAGCACAGACCTTGATTGGCCTTTCTATCCAGGGGCAATTTTAAGCTCAGAGGAAACACCCAAGGCCTGAACTTGCTGCGTCACCATGTTCAATAAAACATTTACTATTGACTTCACTAGAATCAGAATAAAGACTTCAAAAAAGTCCCTTTTACAATGAGTCCATTTGGAAAACAGTTCGGATTTCAAGCACACATTTTAAACAAAGCATTTGGACCCTTTAATGTATGAAGAACACATGAAGAAATGGCCATCCTGTTTTATTTAGCAAAAAAATTGCATTTTAAAAGTCAGATCTACAGCACTGCAAGGCATTGAAATAGTTTTATGAAAATATATCTTTTTACTCCTACAGTGTGGCTGCAAGTAGCCTCTCTTCAGGCTTTTCCAATTGCGTAGAAATAATCCCTACTGACGGCAGTAGTGTTCCCGTTAAGCCTTTCTTCCTCAGTTGTGCTGCGCATCTGACTAACCAAAACAGAGAATGCTTTCATTCCAGAAATCCTGCATATTATTTGGGGTGGAGGTAGGTTGCACAGGAATTACTTGCCTTTTATTTTTTCCCCAGTGGTGGCATGGGCTGAGTGCACTCACAATAAAGTGCTTCAAAAATAGGATTTACTATGATTTCTGTGGATGCTGGGGGAAGAAGGAAGGTAAAAGAGGGATTGAAATAATAAGGTCACTGTAATTTTTTTTTTGTATTTAATAAAATTGGATTCCAATGGCAGGCAGCGGAGCCCCATCCAAACCCAGACAGGTTTAACTGGCAGCCTTCCAAAAGCGAGATGAAAGGTCCTCTGAGTAGTGACTGTCTAAATGGAACAGACTTTGGTTATTGCGCAACTTCTTCATCTACTTTATTGCACCTTTACAATTAAATGATGGAAATCCTTTTCTTCCATTCTTGTTTTCCTCTCAACTACCGCAAGAAAGCATCTGAGCAACATTGCCATAAGATGAAGACACTCTGTGGCTTCCAAGGCTTTTTCTGGCTAAGTTGTATACAAGGAGTTCTGGTTGTCAAAGCAGGACGTAAACTCTTCCTCCTCCCAGCCACGAATGAACACTTACCGGTATGTCAGCTCTCTGCTTGCTTCATGGTAGAGGTGGTTGGTCCACTGGGATTTTTTTGGTAGTATGAGGGAATGCCACATCTGTGAGAAACTCCGCGATAAACAGACAAACAGTGGATCTTATGGGATATAGGGAACACTATATTCAAAGGTGTCTTAAGCAGCAGGGCTATTTTAATGGACAGGCACCTGAGAGTTGGAAGAAGCTCAGAGTATTGTGCTGAGCAAAGCCAGAGCCAGCGTTTCCTGACTCTGCAAGGCCTGAGGGATCAGGAGTGAAACTACAGGCCTGAGATGCTAAAAGACTTGATCAGATGTGAAAGCAGAAACAAAGGATCAGCTTTGTAAGCTCTTTCTTTTTGATTTTGTGCTTTTCCTCAGTCCAAGTAGCCTGTTTACAGGAATAAAGATTATTCAGGTCGGCAAAAGTCAGCAAGACAGGGCCCTGGGTTTGAATCTTCAACTCCAGTAATTTCTTTAATGACTGTAATTTCTGTTGTTTCTGGTTCGACTTTTTTTTCATTCATGGTAACAAAGAGAATAGTTTAACTGCCTAATTTTGCTGCAGCTTTAGAATATTCTTCAGGCCTTTGGTCTCATGCCTGCCTGACTCTCCCTGAGTACACTTACTTGTGACAATCTGTTTTAATTCATTGCCTATTTATCTAATTGCATCATTTTAAAATATGCTCCTGGGTTCTACGGGAATATTAAAAAAAGAAGGATAGGAGAAATATGAATAGGACCATTTTATATATGCATTCGTGTCTATTATATCCATCCATAAGAAATCTGAAGTGACACATCTCCCATTTTTCTAGCAAAATCCAACATAAAGGCTTTCATTTATTTGCTGGAATGTAAAAACTAATAAACACAAAACAGAATTGAAGAAGTGGCCCAGCCTATCCAGAAAAAGAACTGCTTTTTAAACCACTGGCATCAGAATACTCCTGAGTACCATGGGGCCTGATCCTGACACAAGCCATTGCCTGCAGCTCGTATTAATTTCAGCAGAGTTCATAAGCAGAATAACTGCAGGGTATTTGCAAAGCTAGTTAGGCTCTTCATGACCATTTTTTGTTATCCTTTGACAGACAAACTTACCATTCTCAATACTGGAAGTTTTGCCTTGGGAAAAATGTAGGATCTGTCTCAGAATAAATGGATCACTTAGATCCAGTCCAGCTTAAAAAAAAAAATAAATAAATCTTAATAGCATTTACATTCAATTACATATAGCATTACACACAATGTTTGGGGCCAGAACCTACATTAGATTGTCCAGTTCTGGAAGAGGTGTGCTAGATTAAATTAACAGTTGGCAGAAGAAGGAGAGCAAAAGGCCTATGTGTCAGTAACATCCTCTTTATATGGTATTTGCCCTGGAGCTCATACAGAGAGAGATTTCATCTGTGCGGGAATATGTACCCCAGTCAGGGTATTTGATTACTACAGGTAGAGAACATCTGCAGGTCTTCACACCTGCCCAACATGTGCTCTGCCCTGCAACCTCTCAACTCCAGATGAGCGTCTACCATGGAAGAAACATACTGAAAATAAAGGTGGTGCTGTTGGGGTGAACCTGGAATACCTGCCTCATTCTGAACTCACAGCTGTTCTCAACATCGGGCACTGAATGGCAAATGTACTTATTCCACTTAGTTATACAGCTGAGGTTCACCAAGAAACAGTGCAGTAGCAGACATAGGTGGGAACAGGGAAGCTAGTTGACTACCCATGTAAAGATGGCTACTTCTAATTCAATGATTCCAGCATACAAGGATTTTTAACAGAAAAGGATTTTGCATTGCTTTTTAGTAAGGGGAGAGTAAAATCCATTAGTTCCTTTTGATCTGACAAAATATAAAGTGGACAAGCAATCCTATATCTGCAGATTTATTTCTGAGCAAGTCAAACACTTCATTCTTATCAAATTGCCATTATAGTTGCTTTTGGTGTTTTAACCTGGAGATGCCAATGGAAAACACTTCTATAGCATTGCTGTTATTGTGTATGACTCTTCATCATGGCTGAGAGTTATAGTATAGAGAGATCCTCACTCCAAAAAGACAATCAACCAAACTACAATGTTGTTACTCACAACGTTGTTACAAGTCTCCCTCCTTTAACATTTATCTCAAAGTACAATGAAGTTTGTTAAATGTGTATCAAAACTCCTTTAAAGAAGGCAAGGAGTGACACACATATGAATATTTGCATGTACGTCCCCCACTTGCACAATCTGCATTTCTGACCTTGGGGCAGCTACTCTATGAAAAGGCTACCTGTCCATCTGCAGACACACGTGTCCAGGAATACGCGTGCCGGAAGGCACGCTGTATCTGAGCCTGGGAACCCCTTCCCACCAACTAGATGATGGCTATTTAGAGTTACTTCACTACATACTCACACACACAATATGCACATACACAGAAGGCCCTGTCTTAGCAGGGGGGCTGGACTAGATGATCTCCAGAGGTCCATTCTAACCCTAAAAGTTCTGTGATTCTGTGATTACAGCAATATCTTTCGAAGACTATCTATCTCCTGCGTTTAACCACCTCAGCCTGAGTTGCCACATTTTCTCTATGGTAAACACTTATCAGAGCTGTCGTTACACGTAAAACAGTGCCAGGCAATTTCAGCAGTTTCTGGCAGAAGTGGACGTTCCTGAACCTGGGACAAGACAGGCAGTGAAAGAGGAACGAGTCTCAGTTATTCCAAGATGCAAAACCTCTCTAACAACTGAAACTCCACTTGAAAAGGTGAGCTCTGGCGACATGTTTGCCCGCTGTCAAGGTTGAAGTTCTTTGTTTATGCCCTGAGCACAGCAAGCACACGTGGCAGAGCAATCCAGCCCTCTGCAGCCAGCCCAGCACGTCCGCACCCTCACCTAGACAGGGAAGAGGAAACCCTCCCTTGGCACTGAAATCAGCAGCAGGGTGCCAGGATGCTGCCAGGCTTTGGACATGTTTGCTTGTCCATTACAAATGGGACCAAAGCCACCAATTCTCTCCACAGATGTCATTAAATAGCAACTAGACACTAAGGGTGACTAGCAACACTGTCAGGATCTCAACTAGAGACTTAAGTTCCCTGGTACACCACCTGTTTGTACTGTTTCAGTGCAAGTCTACACCATGCTATTCATGCCTACTGCTCACTTTTAAAACATATGGAACAAAATGTACACATTGGTTAACATGTGAAAGTAAATCCCTCTTGAATAATTAGCTTTGAGCAATAGTTCTGCTTGCAGCGTCTGAAGAGGGAATTAACACAAGCTACCAGGGGAGTCTGGAGCAGAGAACACACTTAGAAAACAAGTATTTTTAAATACTGCATAGTGCAAGAAGCACTGATTTCATTGCAATGGAAATAAACTGCTGGGGACTCATCTGAATGCAACAGAACCATGGGAGGGAAATGTTATGTTGTTGTATGGAGTAACCATGCTGTGGATAGCAAAGATGCTATCATCCTTCACTGAAACCCTCAGCATCCCACAAAAATGTAGTCTTTCATCGGCAGGATGTTTAGGCTGGGTTTTATGCATATCTTCCCTTCTCATACTTGGGCTTAAAGAAACCTTGAGGCAAGCTGACCATCACCTTCAACTGGTACCTTGGGGGAAAAAAGAAGGAGGACCAAAAGACAAGAAAAAGCAGCACAAAAATGCTACAGGCAAACAGATGCATCTCCACCCCAAGAGAAATTTATTCCTTTCTAGCACTCCTAATAAATTCATGTAATGTTTTGTAGACATTGAAAATATTCCAAAACATAGCTCAGTGTAAACAGCAAGCTGGGTCTCCTCCTGCTCTTTAGCATTTCTCTTTGTTTACTCTCCATTTGAGGATAGAAAAAGCCTACATGTGAGCACTGCAAATGGTGTATTTTGGGACTGATGGAGCATACAGTAAGGGAAGGATGAAACACAGACATATGTAGCCTCCGATAAGATAATATGCACTTTGCCTGAGTCATCAGGTTCAAAGAAAATTTAAAAAATAATAATCCAATGCCTGCTTTATCAATACTTTTTATTTGTATGGGGAAAATAATCTGGTACCATGGTGATGGGCAGATTGTATTAAGCTCAGAGAGACAGAGACATGAGACAGACATTCTGGGGTGTGTCTGCTCTCACCCCCACTGCCTTCTTGCTCCCAAACCCCACACCTCAGCAGTAGGGTACCCATGGGAATCTGCCCTGGCAGTGCTTCGGGAAGCGATGCCCAGCCAGGCCAGTTCACCCACCACAAGGAGAGGTACTTGGCTAGAGATGCCAGCTCCCATCTGTGAGCCCAAATGGCTCTGCTCAGCTCAGGGATGGGGGGGGAGGGACTGACATGTTCATTTGGTAAAAAAACAGCCCTTACCTTTGGCAATCAGCTCCTCCAGCTCTTGGTCAAATCCTTGTCGGTGGCATTTCCTCCAGAGTCCCATGTTGGTCGAGTTGTACTGTCTGTTGCACTCGTCAACTGCACTCATAGCAAAGATCTGCCTCCTGTTTCTTGCCAAGAGGAGTTTCCCTTCCCAACGGTCTAACCTAGACCTGCTGGCCCTGAGAGGCAGGTTGTTATTGGAGTTATAAATGAAGCCAGGGTCATTTCTCTTAGTGGTGATGCTCTTGCATCTCTCTCTGTGCTTCCTGGCATCAGTTTCATACCAATGGTCAGAGCAGATCGCCACAGCCAGCATGCCCAGGGCACACAGAGCTAAAGAGAGGCCAGCGTACAGCAGTAACCTTCCAGCAGCCATACCTCAGCTTCACAGAAACACCATGGACATCTTCACAACAGGCAAAGCCCTTGAGCGAGAGACCACGCAAAAGCCTCTGGAGCAGCTGCTGGGTGTCACTTGGCAGAGGCTGCCTCAAACATCCCCAACTCCCGTGGCTCACATCCACGATGCAGAGGGATGCTGAGACCAATACAAAGTTCTGCCCTGGAGGCAGTCCTGGAGTCTCATCTGCCTCTTCTGCTCTGCAGAGGAGAAACACAGCCTTCCACCTCGAAGGGGAGCGTGCCAGTGACCCACCCTCACAAAGATGTCCTGCTCCCCTCACAACAAGCACCGGAGTGACAGGGGCTGAAGGTATGTATCCCCTGGGAGAGAACTGACAGCTACGGCTGATCACTCCATTAATCTCTTTCAGTCTGGCCAGCTCAGGATCCAAAAGAGATGGCTTTCTTTCAGATCAGCAGGCTCACCACTGCATCATCACAGGACAGAAAAGTTCAACAGCTAGAGATCTCCCGCTTGCAGGCGGGCGGTTATCCCGGTTTCAGGAATGGGTGACTTGCCTTTTCTTTGTCAGTGGCTCAGCGAGAGCATCGTCATCTGCACGGTCTGGACGGTCGGTCACTTGCTTGGGTTTAAAGCAGGGTCCAAGGGGAGGGAGCACGAGGCGGGGAGCAATCTGTTGTTGTTGCTGCTCTGGTGCTGCTACCGGTTTAAATCATGGCCAGAACAGATCCTCCCCGGCTGTCTGTGGGAGCGCAGGCACGCACAGGTCTCTCCCTCCCTTAGCAGACTTCTCTGACAGTCACTGACATCTTGGCTCGCCTTCTCTCCACCAGCCTCGCCTTGCCATTCACTCGCTTGCTTTTCCCGTCTGCGCTGTCATCCAGGCAGCGGAACGCCGCGATCCCTTCCCGGGGCTGGGCCGGGAGGGACCGGAGAGGACCGGGCCGAGGGCTGGGGGGCTGCGGGGACAGCCGCAGCCCCGGCGGGACCGGCCGCCGACCGCGCACCGCCCGCTAGGCAGCACCGGCGGCAGTCCTCGGGCCCGGCATCTCGCTTCCTTCCCCCCCGAGCGCACACACAAACTCACCCAGCACCCCCCTTCCTTTCAGCCGGTATCTGAAGAGCTTGCTCCCTCCCCGGCGCTGGGCTGTGGTGGTGTTGAGCACAGTTTTCCTAACACGGCGGCACGGTAGCCATCTGCAA
>JANRGW010036856.1:0-29282 GCA_024733675.1 Psilopsiagon aymara | reverse complement strand
AAAGTCCTTGGCCAGACCAAAATGTACTAAGCAGTAACTAAAACATTGGTGTTATCAGCACTGTTCTCAGGCCACAAATCAAAAACACAGTGCTGCACCAACTACTAAGGAGAGAAAATGACTGCTACTGCTAAACCCATGACAATATTGTAATTAGCTGTTCTAATAAATGTGCACATTCATGCAGATAAGACACAGGAAGTTCTTTGGATTAGCTGCATAGATATATGTAAATTAGCTACTTAGACCTCTTCACATATAGTGTCCTAAAAATATTGACATTTTGAGAAATATAAAAATGAAATTAGCTGCTTAAAGTACCATAAAACATTTTTTACATTCTGAATTTGAAATTTACCTTCCATGTTTGTACAAAAATATGTTGTCAGAAAATGGTCAAACTTCACACAGCTTTTAATTGCCTTTGTTCAGAATCGGTATACAAAGGTTGAAAGGTTCTCTGTCATCTTAGAAACTCCTTTCACAACTGTAAATCAATCTAAATTTATGTAGTACAATTCTCCAAAGTGCTTAAGTCACTTACAGCTCAAATTCAGTAAGCTCAAGACCTGCTCTTTGCCAGGTAGTTATCAAGTACTAAGGTGAAGAGTGAACTGAAAGTTTTTCAACAGTTAATTGGAAATGTTCTAACAACATATTACAAGTGAACAAAGATGGCTTCATGAAGTCATCCTTCTTTTGGCAATGTGCATTTGACTTGACACTTTCTAAACTACTTCCTGAACAGAAGGAATAAGATAAGGAGTAAGAGCTGTGCAGAAACAGGTTCTTTTGCTAACAATGGCAATTTGCTTACTAGTGGTATTATCACATCTACAGGCAGAACGACATTTCATTGTTCTATCATAAGCATTAGCAGACTAAAGAGTTTGTAGCTTAATTTGAGCGCAAATTCAGCTAGTCAGTTTTGTAATAGCTGGGGGAGGATAAGTGCTCGCAAGAGTGAAAATAAAAAGCTGATATGCTTTAGGAGCAAATTATCGAACCGTATACAATATCTACACTCAGGACAATAGGATTATCCTGAATTCTGTGACTATTTTCCACAGAAGTTGGAAGTGGACAAATGTAGATACCAAAAAAACATCCCAAAAAAATTGTAAGAATTCTATGGTTCTGACACTTGCTTACAATTTAGAATTCTTTTTCCTTCTTGAGAGGCTGAGCCATGGCTTCTTCTTCAATACTGTATTTTGATAAGAATAGCTTTTTTTTCTCATTCATCAAATACTGTAGTCTTCATTTAATTGACATATCAATACATGATTACAATATAATTCTAAAAGCTTTCCTGTGCTTTATAAACCTGGAGTCTGCGGAAGCTGGCATATGGGGGAAAACCATTAGTGAGGAACACAGTTATAATGAAAAATCACACAAAACACAGAGTGTTTTAGAACATGAAGCATAGATGTGGTTCAGTTACTGAAAAGATCCATATCTGTGGTCCAGTCTTACTCTAAATGGATGCTAGTTCATGCTCCAGGCTGCAAGTCTTCTGCAGTCAGCTGCAGATATGATAGGACTTGCTTTTACATAATCATTTAGTCCTATCTGTAAACATCCTTCACTTGGACTACTTGCGAGGCATTAAGGGTGTGTGCAGATAAATGGGTTACTTTCTGAACTTACGTTTCTTATTACTCCACAAGAAGTGCTTGCAACACACTTTTACACTGCATTGTGACACTTAGAAAGAATACAGATTTGGGACAGATGACAAGAACTAGGTTCATAACACGTTACCCTGCTGATACGGTGATTTTCATCTCTTCATAGCTAAGATTTCCTTCTATCCCCTTCTTAAGACTTACTCGGGCCCCGTTGTGGTTTATTAGTTGCAAAGTGAAAAATAAGCTCTTTTTCTTGCTTATAATGAGGAAAACATTTTACTAAAGTGAATATCAAGACTTTTTTTTCATGCCTCTGCAATCTTTGTCAATTAACAATGTTGTCTATATGCAAATATAGACGGAGACATTTTTTAAAATGCTGATTCATTGTTTTTTCTATACTACATTTTCTCTTTTTTCCTAATCTTCCTTTTAATTTATCAGAAATCATATTTATCTATCCAGTATACTCCTCCAGAACTGTACAATTATAAAGAAGTTGTCATGGCCAGTTAGTTGTGTTAAAGATCACATTCCTGTTGGAGATTACAAAAAACAGAAAGAGAATATGTTGGAGAGTGTTAAATCACACTGCTTAGAAGATTGATACACACAATGAAACAACTGAAGTCATAAGTACTCAGGACTATCTTGCTGACAGTAAGCTACAACACAGTGATTTATGGGAATATTTTCCGTCCTCTCCAGCTAGCTATAAAAAATTGCTTCATTGCAAGGGATGATGGCCTTGATTATCTCCTGCCCAGGCTACTGTAATGCAATATACCTATGTTCAAAAGAAATTAATTTCATTAATATGTTAAGCCTTATATGCATGTCTTCGTCAATATCCTAAGACGGTCAGGCACTGGTTTCTTAGAAGGTGCTTCAGTCATTCCCATTAACTCCATTCTCTCACTTGTTACCTAAGTTACCACTACTTCTCCTTATTGAAGTCACACATTTGCTGGTATTCTACTTACACAGACTGGAGTGACTCAACTCCTATAACAGAGGTAGCAATGCATGTTCGATATCTCACAGCTAATGCTGTGCATTATTTTGAGCATTAGTAAGACTTAAAATTTCTAAAGCGCAAATAAAATCTAGGCTCAAGTGTTTAAAAGCCTTTATTTTATTCAGGACTAAAGCTATATACTTTTATGGCAGTTGGAGCTGCTATACTATAGGAATAATTTATTTTTTTATTCCTTGTTTACTTCAGAAGCAGTGGAAATGCATGGTCTGTATGAAAATAGTACTAAAACTCATATCTGTGTTAAATTAGTTTTCATTTTCATAAGCAACTATATATGCCTGACCAGGAATTTCAGCATTTTAGAATATCCTGTCAAGAAGTATGTGCCTTTTTCAGTAATTTTTTGAAAGCAGAACTGAACTTTGAGTGGTTGCTCTTCTTGTCACATTTATTAGTCATTAAAGATTCTGACATGTTTTCTTATTATTGTTTAATTAATTAATTTATGTATTTTTATTAATTTATTTATTTAGCATTGGTGCTAAACCATAATATAGGTGTTTACATATTGTTTTTATTCTGAGATGACTAACTACTTGTCCTGGGTTCAGCAGTAGCAGCCATTTTTCTCCTTCTTAGTAGCTGGTGCAGTGCTGTGTTTTTGACTTCCAGCCTGGGAACAGTGCTGACAACAAGGATGTTTTTAGTTGTTGTTCAGTAATGTCTACTCTGACCAAGGACTTTCTGAGTCTCATGCTCTGCCAGGGAGGAAGGAAAGCTGGGTGGAAGCAGAGACAGGACACCTTGCCCAAACTAGCCAAAAAGGTATTCCATAACACAGCGCGTCATGCCGAGTATATAAACTGAGGGCAGTTACCTGGAAGAGAGCGATCACTAGTCGGGTTGGGCTGGGTATTGGTTGGTGGGTGGTGAGTGGTTGTATTCTATTCCTTTGTTATCTCCCTTATTATTACTATCGGTGGTAGCAGCAGTGGTTTGTGTTATACCTTAGTTACTGGACTGCTCTTATCTCAGCCCATGAGAGTTACATTCGTTTCTCCTCCCCATCCCTGCTGGTGAGGGGGGGGAAGGAAGGAGGGGGAGTGAGTTAGCGGCTGTGTGGTTCTGGGTTGCTGGCTGGGCTTAAACCATGACATTACTGTATATAAAAATTCATATTAAAAATAAATTATAACATACCAATGCAAAAATGGCTTTTAAAAACCCTCTGCCTTTGAAATACATTGATATCTTTAAATAAGAAAAGAGATTCCAGTTCCATATCCTAGCATGGACACACAGAGAAATAAACAAAACTAAGATGGAGAACAGACCTGCACAACATACGGCTCAGAGACTTCATGCAGCCCGCAAAGCAGCTTCTCTAGCATGCCAGCTATTTAATAGCAATGTGTACTGTTATAAAAAGCAGGGTGTGCATCCTGGATGGGGTTTTAATCAACCTCCCAGATGAAAGCAGAAGACGAAATGTGTATCTCCTGGCCAGACATATGGGTGGGTGGGAGGACATTATTTGTGGTAAGAAGGGAAAGGCAAGAGAAACTGGACAGACATGGCAAGAAGGCAAACTTGGTAGAAAGGGAAGGCCATTACTGCAGCACAGAAGTAAGAATGGATATGGTATTAACATAAGAGATTCTCATGGCTTACATATGTATAAGCAGCATCCCTGTTTAATAATTTCATCATTACAACCATTCTTGCCTCCATAAGGCAGCATCCGGGCTGAGTCTAATAAACTCTTAAGGTGAATGAATCTTTCTGTTTGCATGCCACAATTTTAGACCAGCAAGGAAAAAAGCACAAAATACAATCAAGTGTTCCATGCTTAAATTTAATGCAAGATTTCAGGGCACATAAACTTGCTTGCACCCACAATTTGCTAATGATTTTTCTTCTCATGTTTGGTTCTATTATTGCATATTAGATTTTACAGAATTATTCATCGTTATATTTGTGGTAGTTTATAAAAAAATAAAAATCTCTGGATCATGCTAGGACTTCAAAAAAAACAGAGGAACTGTAAGAGCAAATATGCTTTTCCCAAATGTAGCTATCTCAGGGTGATAAAGGATAAAATTACCATCTCAAAGGCAGTTACCTTGACATAAAAGATTACTACTGCCAAAAGGAAAAAGCAGTATTTTCCTTTCCTTTTACACTTCTCTCCCTCTTTCTGCCACTTTCACTGGTGAACAGTTAAATATCATGATCCACAGGAACTGGCCCTGAAAACACGAATATACCTCTGAAGGTGTCTCCTTGGGAGTGCTCCTGAAAGTGTTTCCTGATGGAAGGCTCAGAAAGCAGCTTTCTCACGGAGAAGTTTCTCTCCTTATGGCCCTGAATGCCACATTTTCAGGAAGAGCATAAAATTAGCTGAAGTGAAGTGAAAGAGAGCAAAAGAGAGGGATGGAGCAAAGAATCTCATGTATCCTTAGTATGCAAGCATACGAAGAATGCCTTTTTCATTCAATTTCTATAATATATAGAAATGAATAGGTATCTATCTTCGATAAACAGTTGCAACCATGTTGTTGGCTCTGGTTGTCATGAAGTAATGCTTGTATTTGCCCTTGACCAAAACAAGTTAATTGTGAATTAAGTTATTCAACAGACATGATGATGGCAAATGTTTAAACTGGTAGGTTAGACTGCACAGATTTCTCAGCCTTCCTTTTTTAGCTGCATAGGCCAGGTGGAGAACTAGCCCCACTGCGGTCAGGAGGGACAGAACTTACCACAAATAATTACCTCCCTGAACTACAGTAAGATATTGGGAAGCACACTTAAGGCTTGAATGTCACAAGAAGCAAATCACAGTGTGAAGGTACAGAATGCTCATGATTAAAATGGAAGAAAAGTAAGCTGCATCCAGTTAAATTATTCTTTTAAAAAATGCTTCTTAGTCATGAAAATAATTACAATAATACAAAAATGTGTTTAGATTAAGTCTGAGGTTGGTTATCATCCCAACAAATGAGTGATTCTTCAGGGAGAGGTATTGACAAAACAAAGTCTCAAAATTAATAAAGAGGCCATAACTGTAACTGTTACATGTTCTGCGTATGGCAGAAAAATTATAAATAAAAATCCAATAATATATTTCTAACCTTTATCAATGAAGCAAAGAGCCTTTAGTGACTAAACTTGGTGTTTCTCTTAGCATGTAATGATTTTTATCTGCTTGCTTTCTGGTAGGTGAATGTTGTCTTAGTAGTATTTTACTAACTGATTTTTATCTTGACTGATAATTAAAACACTGAATTAATAAAAGACTTTTTAATTCTTTCTTTTTCTCACCTTAGTATTTCAATCTCACTTTGAAGGTTTTTGCTTTTTTAATGAAGTATTTCATGAGAACAAAAATATCATAATTACAGACACATGCTTATATTTTAAGAGCTTCCTGTACAATATGTAGCACTGATATTCTATTTGCACTTTAAATTGTTTGAAAACTTCTCTACAGTTACCTTGTAAATACATCATACCTTATGTGTTATCAGTCTAACACTGTTCTCTCATTTGAGCTAAGTAGTTACTTTCATATCCAAGACTGTTGAAAATATCTTCAGTGACATCAGCTGAGTGCTTTTCATAAGCACATTTTCCAAACAAAATTTGTGCTGATATATCTCTAAGGAAGCAAAAATTATATGTCTGTTTCAGAAGACAGGCCTATAACGTTCAAATGTGCATGAGATGCTTGCCTTTTTGTCTTATTTGCATATATCTCATAAATATGCCTAGAAAATATTACTGATTTACATTCAGCCTGTTACTTATGTATAAAGGGTGCAGCCTCAAAAAAGGATATGTTTTCTCCAGTATAACAGTATATATTTGTTTATTTCTGCACAGTGTTTGTGCCACTGCAGTTAAATTTGCAGCCCACATTTTGAGGCTGTACCACTCAGTTTGAAGTTATGATGATGATTTTCATATCCATGTTTTTCTCCTTCAAGCAAGATGAAAAATGTTCCAGCAAAAGCATAAGAAAGCTATTTTAAGATCTTTGAAGGAAAATTAATGTGTTGTGATGATGATATTTCATCTTAATCTGGCATCACCCAGGCTTGTCTCTTTCAAGGAAGGGAGGACATCTGGGAATGAGTGAAAGCCACAATAAAATAAGATCTTTTTACTGAAACTGAAATATGATGGCATAGTTGTTTCTTGACAGTTATATATTCAATGAGTAGGAATAAGTGGTATGATAAAGGTACTTGATTTATTGTTAAATGCAATTACATGAGCTGCACAATATTGAATTTTACTGGGAACTGAACTGCTATTTTAGAAATAAATCATGAAATGGAACATAGCTATACTTATGATTATTCATACCATAACAGAAAAAATATACCTCCAAGTAGATAGAATTTCAGTGAGCAAGGATCCCACTGTAAATTAAGATGTTTTCTTTGGTGTGTTTCTGATTCTCATATACCGTGCCTAGGATAAACGAAAGAGGGAATGGATATTGGTTTGATATTTGAATTTCACATTCTCTGTCACCCAATGTAGGACATGAGTCTGACTTCATTTTCACTGGTTTTATATTTGTGCAGTATAATTTGTATGAATATATATGTATGAGATCTCATGTGAAATACCTTTGTAATTCTGGACACCAATATTCAGAAAAGGTAAATTCAAACTGAAAAAGAGCAGAAAGAGGCTAGTAGTCTGAACAGCTGACTGGTGAGCTGACTGTTGAAAGACTTTTTTGGTTTGTCTAACATAACAGATGAAAAGTTAAAAGGAGGATAATTGCTACTATTAAATTCTTCAGCCAAGTATCAAGAAAAAGGATTAATTATTTAAGCCATTTTGCAAAAGAACATTCAGAAATTAACTAGCCATGAGTACATGCATGCTAGAAATGAAAATAAGATTTCTAACCCCTACTGAATTGAGGTTCTAGACATCCCAGGATGTCATGACTGGATAAAAATCTTGAGAAATATGAATTAGCATATTAAATATTTCTGGTGTGAATTTCATGCGTCAGTCTTTTCTACAATGATTGAAACCATCTTTCATGAGTAGTGTTAGTTAACAAGGCTCTCAATCTCCTATCTAGAGTTATGGATATCAATTTGAAACACCCTCCTGCAACTTTTGCAGATCATTGTCTTTCTTTAGTCCAAATTTTTTAATGCTCTCCTACTTCTTCAAAAATCAGATTTCTATTTTCCTTAAATGCCAATTAGTAGAATAGAATATATTTTTGTCAATCATATGATTAAGGCCTGTGTCCACATAAAGTATTAATTAATAGAATTACCATCAGATTAAATAGTCTGCTGCTTAATATTGGAGAAGTGACATCCCAATCAATAAACCCAACTGAATTCAATTTCAAGTTGCATTTACTTATATATGGCATAAATATACTTATAGGATCTCGCATATGGTGTGGGATATGTGGCATACAGAAGCCCCCCTTCCTGGTGGCAGTCTCAGAAGACCCAAGTCCTTGGGATCAAGGCCACAGCCTGCAGACAATGTGCGGCCAGAGGCAACCCCCCAGGGTGCTAGGCCTGGGACCTCTTGGGAATGCAGCCCAAAATATGTGGCAAACTACATTTAAGGCTAATTACTAGCACTAGACTGATAGCTAATAAGTACAGTAAGAGAAAGTTGAAAATAACTTCGAAGAGAGAGTTCAAGAGGGTGTGAAACTATTAAGAAGTAAATGGGGAGAAGGGAGGGTATTTTTTTATCAGTACATCCTTATGAGTAAGAAATCAAACAAAGGGGGCAAGAGCCCAGCATGGATGAGCAAGAAACTTCTGGCTAAACGCAGTCAGAAGGAAGTTTATGGAATGTGGAAAAAGGGACAGGCCTTTCAGTAGGAATATAAGAACATTGTCAGAGTATCTGTCAAGGGATGTCAAAGACAACAGAAGGATTTCTTCAAGTACATCAGTAGCAAAAAGAATACTAGGGGAAATGTGGCCTCACTGCTGAATAGGTAGGTATCCCAGTGTAACCTGCTGTAGGTGAACCTGTTTTAGCTGGGAAGTTAGACTAGATGATCTCCAGAGGTGCCTTCCAACCCAAACCATTCTGTCATTCTGTGATGGTATCAGCTGTATCTGCCTGTTGCCTACAAACTCATTATCAGAAAGGCATATCCTGAGAATTTTTTTTTCCCTATCCTTAAGTCTCCTCCTCACAAAAGTTCTTCAGAACTTTTCTTCAGAAATTCTTCAAATTCTTCAGAAAAGGATTTTGCAGGAATCTTAATCACACTTCTATGCTGCAGAAAGGAAAGTGTTGGAAAGAAGGAAAGAAGGAAAATCTCAATTTTAGGCACCCTCTAATAACTGTGTCAAAAAAGAGATCATAATGAAGTTAGGCTGCCATGTCTACTCTCTTGGGTACTAAGAGGCAGAGAAGGGAGGAGAAACCCTAAGCTGTGGAGCGTGTGGCCCTAAAATTTTGCAGAATACAGTCTCTCGTTAGTTTCTGAAATATTTTGCAAATTATCTGGTCTCAACATGTCTGTCTCATTGACTGCTGGTCTTTGACTCACAGAGGTAAATGAAAACATTGAGATGTTCATGGGCCCAGTTTGCTGTTATACTTATGAAGGTCCTGTTTGCTGAATCTCTGAGACAGCTGATACCATCCCTACTTCATTTTGATCTGTGTTAGTTTTAAGTGAACTATACATGATTCATTATTGCTATACTCATTTTTTTCATTCAGCATCTAACAGAATATTCCTGCCTTTAATATTAAACAGATTATCGTAATAATATCTGCAGCAAAGTTAATATTAAAACTCGCACTTCATCTGTGGCATTTGTATTATTATCTTTACCTCTCTGTCACTAATTGTATACTATGCCACCAGAAATCCATAAACAACTCTCTTAATTTCAAACATCAAACAGGATCAAGAACATGGTCATTTAGAGCAGTGCCTCTTCAACACAATCAAATGGAAAGAAAATACATTTTTACCATAATCAAGATTTTACAAGGAAAATCACGCATTTTTCAGGAACATAACCAAACTGCACATATATGTCTCTGATCAGGAAACATATAATTAACTTATTTTGTCAGGAAACATATAATTAAGTTATTTTGTTTTGAAATTATTCATATTTCTTAAAGCTGCTTTTTGTATTAATTCTATTATTAACAGACTGTATTATGGAAACTATTTCATGTTCATGTTTCTCAGATTGGCTAAATGCTCAAATACAGGATTCTGGCTGTACCACAGGGGAGAGAACTGGGATCTTACATGAAGAGAAATATAGCCTGTTACTACCAAAGTAAATTCAGGTGGAATGTTTCTGATTATCTCAGGTTGAAATAGGAATGCATGAATAATGAATTCAATAGAAAATTTCAACTTGAAACTTAGGGAAAATGTTGACATTCCAGCTTTTTATTCTACTGAATTATTTACATTTCCATTACTATAGGAATTCAGTAACATGTTCTACAATCCACACATCTGTGGATGCACAATTCAGGATATGCATTTCTAAGTGTTTATGCAGGCTTTTTATAGCTACTCATGGACAGCCCTTGTCATGTTTTGATATTTTCTCACACACATCTTGCAGAATTTTAATAATTCTTCGCTATCTGTGCTAGTGCGTTATTACGCTCAGATAAATGCAAGGCTTCAACCTAGCTCTACTTTCCCTCTGTATATTCTGCCCACAGATCTATCTACCTTAGTGCTCTACTAACTTTTCCAAACTTTTCCAAGTGCCTCAGAATTCTCCTGAATATGAGTCAAAGTTAATTCTTCTACTATATTGCATTTCCAGCGTCGTCCCTGTCAGAGAGCAGATACATGAACTGGAGCACCAGCTTCATGCTGGAAATTAAACACTCAGGATTCTACCACTTTCTTAGGGGACACGTGCGAATGATGCAAAAGATAGGATGAGAAAGTTGGGGCTGTTCCGCCTGGAGAAGAGAAGGCTACATGGAGACCTCATAGCAGCCTTACAATATCTGAAGGGGACCTATATCAACACTGGGGAGGGGCTCTTCATTAGTGGCTGTAGTGAGAGGACAAGGAGTAACGGGTTCAGACTTGAAGAGGGGAAGTTTAGATTGGTTATGAGGAAGAAATTCTTGACTGTGAGGGTGGTGAGGCACTGGAATGGGTTGCCTGGGGAAGTTGTGAATGCTCCACCGCTGACGGTGCTCAAAGCCAGGTTGGGCATAGCCTTGGGTGATATGGTTTAGTGTGAGATGTCCCTGCCCATGGGAGGGGGATTGGAACTAGATGATCTTAAGGTCCTTTCCAACCCTAACTATTCTATGATTCTATGATCTCAACATTGGGAAGATTTTCTTTAATCATCTATGTGGCTTGTATTTTTATTTGGCAGCTGTAAACAAATACCCCTTCAACCTCCATATAAACGTCTTTTCCTCTTCAACATTTCTGTCTTGGAGTAACTATAACCAGCTACTAAATCTCTGATTTTTCTTCTAGTTCAAGTGGTTAAGTCTTTCTTGCCAAAAAGGCAATCAGTGTTATGGAAGGTGGTGAAAAGTGAAAAAGAGGGCTGTTCCCTAATGAAAAAGACAAGTTATTTTAAATTGCAAGGAAAACATAATTATAGACAATTACCACAGATTACATTTTCTACATACATGCACTAATTTGATCACCTATTATGTGATTATATTTTTTATGAAATTTTTACTTTCTATTTGGCATTACCTATAAGAAATCAAATACACAATAAATGAAAACTGACAGCATCTTTCAAAATTATCCCCAGAAACATTTAATTCTTGATAAACATAATAAGAAAATTCCTGAAGTATTGAGAGTGAAAAGTAATAGTCTTTATCTACTACCAGCCAACTGTGAAGCTAACTCAATAAACACAGAAATTTTTGTTCAAAGTATATTCTATTATTTGCTACTAAAACCTTGTGGCTAACAGAAACCATTTCTTATATTTCCCACGTGAGTCTAGGTCAGCACTCAATCATTGCATAAAGCATATATGGGTAACAAAATAGAGAAGAAAAAATACAGGTTTTGACAATCACATATGGGATCACTATTATTTATTTAAAAGATGTAAGAGTCATAGAAACAACATTTAGAGTACATCTCATACCAGACTAAATTAGCAAATTTACAGGGAGCACAACATTATACCTTTCACAGGCTTCCATAATGTGTGCCCAGGTGTGGATGAAAGATCAATCTCTCATATACTCCCCTCTCAACTTTTACTAAATTCATAATGGCCAAACTAAAATATTCTGAACTATCAGAGGTACCTTGAGATAAACATCCTTATATATTAACAGCCCATCATAGGTGCACATATTTACTTCTTTCCTTTTGCTTGCTTGGTGAACAGCTTGGTGGTTTAAAACAATGGTACTTACTTTTGCAGACTGCTTGGAAAAGAAAAGTAACTAATTCTAGTCATCTAGGAACACTCTCTTCTTAAAACAACAATTCTTACACACAAAAAAAAAATAACCAACCTTCTCTTCTTCCCTTCCTTCATGACCATTCAAAACTTCCCTAATATTTAGCTTGTTTTGATTGAACCTGCAAAATAAATGGTATCATTCTGATACTTTGTACCTTAAGTTTCTTTCTACATGCTGATCACAATAGTATCTTTCAGGCTCCAATGGTTTTGGATTAAATCCCTAATTTCTCACTTCAGAAAGTAACAGCAATGATTTCTCCTATCTGGCTAATGACAGTTTAGCACTGTCACCATGTGAGATATTGTATCCTTGTTGTCCTGTTTCTGCCAAAAAATTTATCGTAATAAATGCAATAGAATAAGGGGCTTCTTTTCATCTTGGCATACCTAACAGCTGTTTATTTTGAACATGGAACTGATTCTTTAAAGCCTCCAACTTTTCACAAACAGCAATCTGGTTTTAATTAAATTGTTTGCAGAGAAATTTGTTATAATAAAAAATAAGAGTCCTGCTAAATCTCACATTTTGAATTTCTTGACCATGAGATTCACTTAGGTTCCTGAGGTACTTTGGAGGTACATATGGTGTAGCATAATGAAAGCAGCACAGATACATATGTTACATGGAGGAGGAAATCGAGGGAAAAGTTTTGCAGTCACATAGGAAGTGTGTTCTATCTAGTATTTCTCCAAGGAAATTGTTTCCTGTATGAGTAGTGCCGAGTCCCAGAATTTGGATCCAGATACCAGTGCAACAGACAGGAAGAACTAGCAAATGCTGAGGCAGCTCTTGGACATCATTTCTAGGCCACTGTTCATCATCTTTGAAAGGTCATGGAGAATAGGAAAGGTATCTGAGCACTGGAGGAAAGCCAGTGCCACTCCAGTCCACTAAACATCATGAAAAAAGACCCAGGAAACTATGGGCTTGTCAGCCTCACCTTCATCCCTGGAAAGATGATACAACTGCTCATACTGGATGTCATCTATAGGCATGTGAAGGAAAAGGTGACCAGGAGTAGTGAACGCGGCTTCAAGAAAGGAAATCATGCTTGACCAATCTGATAGACTTCTATGATGAGACAACTCTCTGGATAGATGAAGGGCCAGCAGTGTATGTTGTCAACACCTAGCAAGGAAGTGTGTGCTGGACAAGTAGACAGTAAAGCGGATTGAGAACTGACTGAATGGCAGAACTCAAAGGGTTGTGGTCAGAAGTGTGGAATCGTGCTGGAGACTTGCAGCTAGTGGTGATTCACAGGCATCAGTACTAGGTCCAGTCTTGTTCAACTTATTCATCGACTACCTGGGTGAAGGAAATGAGTGTACCCTCATCAAGATTGCTGATGGTACAAAACTAGGAGAAGTGGCTGATATGTCAGAATGCTGTGCTGTAGTTCAGAAGGATCTAGACAGGGTGGAAAGATGGGGACAGAGGAATCCTTTGAAATTCAACAAAGGCAAGTGCAGGGTCCTGCACCTTGGGAGGAATAACCCTATTCACCAGTACTGGCTAAGGGCAGACCTGTTGGAAAGCAGCTCTGAGGAGAAGAGGCATGGTTAACAAGTTGTCCGTAAGCCAGCAATGTGCCCTTGTGGCCTACAAAGCCAACAGTGCTATAGGGTGCATTAGGAAAAGTATGGCCAGCAGGTTGAGGGAGTAATCCTCTCTTTCTACTCAGCCCTGGTGAGGCCTCCTTTGCAGTACTGTGTCCAGTTCTGGGCTCCCCAGAGAGACACGAAGCCAATCCAATGAAGAGCCAGTAGAATGGTTAAGATTCTGGAGCATCTCTCATATGAGGAAAGTGAGGAAACTGGACCTGTTTAGCCTGGAAACTAAAAGGCTCAGGGGAATCTGATCAATGTATAATCTGAAGGAAGGGTTTCAAGACTCCTCTCAGTATGGTGCCAGGCTTTAGGAAGAGAGACAATTGGCATAAACTAAACCACAGGAAGTTCCATATGAATATGAGGAAGAACTTTATTTTGAGGCTGACAGAGCACTATAGCAGGCTGGCCAGAGATGACGTGGAGGCTTCTTCCTTGGAGATATTAAAAACTCATCTGGACGTGATCCTGCGTAACCTGCTCTAGGTGAACCTGCTTTAACAGGGAGGTTACACTAGGTGATCTCCAGAAGCCTATGTACAGACTCAACCATTTTGTGAATCTATGATTCTGGCTGTACTGTGGTATAACGTCTAGCACTCAAAAATTCTGTTCAACAAGTTAGACATACATGCTGGGGTAATAGGCGTAACAGTATAGAGTAAGGACTGGCAATCTTCTGTCAGCTTGTACTAACAACTATTTTCATTTATTGTAACACCTCCAATTTAGCTGGATTAAACTGTGGCAACTATATTTCCTCCCTTACTGAGGAGACAGAAATCTGGCACCAAGGCCACATGATCACTTTCTTTTGCCCAGAGCTGGTGAGGCAAAAGGACAGCAGCAAAGGTGCCCTGTCTGCGCTAGAGATGTGGAAGCCAAGAAGAAAGTCTTACAGTATACAGCAGTTTTGCCTAGCTGTAGATAAACCTTGGTATTTGCTGCTGGGAATAACATCCCTACTCTCTATTACTTCACAACTCCTTTTAGTCCTAATAGCACCTGAACTATTTCTGCCACCAGAGCAATTTAAAGACAGTATCACCCCTGTCACCTCGTATTTCAACTTAACACATTCATATTTCATCCCCAGCATAGACCAAAATTGCAGCACCATTTTAAACTTTATTTTACACACAGCTATGACTAGTTCAGTGTCAACCCAGTCCCAGAATACCATTACTCAATATCATCACAATTTGTTTCTCCAGATTCCTTCCATAAGGACTGGGGGGGGGGGGAGAAACTCTCACTAGCAGGCATAATTAATTTTGTGTTTGTTTTTAAAATAATCAGCTAATTAGTGGTGTGACATAGTTCATTTGTGACTTTAAAAATATTTATGATCCTTTACGTTTTGATTCTATGCTTTGGAGGAAAATAACTTTACAGCATTTAGAGTATAGAACATCATTGCCAATTTTCTTAAAAAGATTTGGACTGCTGGACTAAACATGCCCTATTAGTTACCAATTCACAAGACAGATCAGTCTTATGCAAAAGAAGAGTCAGAGAATGCAGTTGTCCTAGCTGCATCTTCTTTTTCTGGATATGCTTGATATGTTTGAAAAGCATTATAATGTGTCTTTTGGGAATTCCCCATCTCCTTACACCACTGCAACAGTAAGTCAGTAAGCAGAGTAGAAATCAAATTTGGGCTTTGAAAATGAAACTCTTGAGATAAAGTCATGAATGTGCAGGTGTTTTATGACTATTTTTAATATTAGATAATATTTATCACCAAAATAAACCTCCTATGCCTCCTATATGCCAAAATCATAGCAACATAAAAATACATAAAGAAATAACCCCCAATAGTTTCCCTCTACATCCATATTACAAGTACTTAATCTAACATGAATGGCAACATAAAGCAATTCTAATTTATATTCCTGTGAAGCTGCTCCTCCTCAGTAAGATGAATACCACTTTCAAAGAAAAAAAAAAAAAAAAAACTAAACAAAACAAAACCAAAAAACCCCACTGTCATTATAGTACCTGCAGAGCGATACCACTAACAGACCTGGCTGTTTGTTTCTAAGGAAGAACAGCTGTGCAACAGACTGTCTGAACAGTCCCTATTACAGAATGCAACATTGATCACTGACACAAAGGAAGCACTACACCAGCTGGCTTTCTATCTTAGAGCATTTCTATTCCTAGATGATTTACCTGTTCTCAGTCCTGTCACCTTAGCACTTCTGCTACCCAATTAAAAAATGATGTTGCTGGATTCTTTCTGCTGTAAATTAGATATGCTATTTTTCAGATCAAACTGGCTACTTTTTTTTTAAACTTTGTGATACATGACTTATTTTTAAACTTATAAAAGCTGCTTGATTATTTATTTGTGGTATATTTTGTTCCCTTGTAGAGTTTAGATCAGAAAAATTCTTTCTAATATATTCATATGCAGTGATCTACATTTCCTAATCATAATCATGTCAGCAAAAGCGGAGCTGCTCTTAGGATAACATTTTAGTCTAGAAAATGATTTCCCTTTAAAATGGATTCAATGGACATGATGATATAAAAAGAAGATGCAAAATTACACACAACAGTTTGCATAATCAAAACAGATATGTTTTGTATTCAGGCAAGATTTCTTTTTGCTACACTAAATGGAAGAAAATAGACGTTTTGGAATTCTGCAAGTGTGCTACGGTTGTAAATGCAGTAACAGTGGAATTCCAGTAGGATTATGAAGAGTATGTACTGAACTTGAAAAAAGGATTCAGCCAAGATAGAGGGGAACAAAGTGAAAGTATAAATAGAATTCTTTTTTGAACTAACAAACAAGTCCATTTATTTAAAATTGGAGCTATATTTTCTACTTTGAAAGTGAAGTTAAATTTATGAAAGGTTGAAATATGGAAGTGTATCCTTTTTTTGTAGGAAATTCACTTGTTCCTTTTTAAATCAATGTGAGTTCAAATGAGATGTAATGAGTATAGAGCTTCATTCAGCAAATAATAACCAAGGTATATGCACACCTAAATTCGGAACAAAACTTGCACGTTATGGAGTAATGTTTGATGTGCTCTGCAGGTGTCTCCTAGAGACAATGTTGTTCAGAACAGATTTCAAATTAGCATTTCTCTTCCCTAATGAACAATAATCTTAATTCAACACATGAAAATAACATATTACTGGCTACAGAAAGCACTGTTTGTTTTCAAGAATGATGTAAGGATAACAGGACAGTCATGTGAAGGTCACTGAACGAAAAAAAAAATAACCCCTTCAGATTTAATGAACTTGAATTAATCAGTGTTGAAGCTGGTCATAATTGGCGTTTTTTTGTCCAGTGAAATTTTACAGGATTTCAGTTATTTTCCTTATTGTGCCTTAGGAACAAATTAGAATCTTTGCAAAGTGTGTATGAAATTTAGGAAGAAAATAGGTGGTAAGCTGCACATCAGGCAACCTAATTGTTATACAGAGGACCCATGTTCGGGTTCCTTATCTACCAAACTTCCAGTACCTGGCCAGCCTAGATAAATTTTAAGTGTCTCTTAAGAAGAGGGGCTACTAGGATTTCATTGAAAATGGTAAGTAATAAAGCAGTAAATGATGACAGGGAAAGGAGAAAATGGTCTCTAAAACTTTACAAACAAACTTTGACCTTGTGTCTCTGGACTCCTGAGAAACTAGAGTTCCTGATTACCACACATGTTTTCTGTATTCTTTTCAGTGTTAAAAATCAAATCCCATTTTTGTTGGATGAAGATGACACTGGATTTTACTCTTCAGCAAAAATAACTGGCACAACAGAGAAAAGTTTGACTTACTAGGAACTTTTCCTCTAAAGTGACATCTTTGTATAAGTGGAAATTATTTCTGCTGATACACTCACAAGTTAGTATTTGAGCATTGATATAATAATGAGAAGTAGCACACTGTCTAGAAGTAAATGCTTAATATATATCTATCATCTGTGCAGAAAAGCCTCCAGTCATGAGTCATAGGTAAAGTCCTCATTAGAAGATTAAAAGTCTCCAAGTAATGGCGTATTAATACAGCCTCCACCTCCTCCTCTACCACAGCATGTAAACTGTTGTTGCCCAGGCCTGAAAAGATCAAATATTTTAAGTGCACACGGGCTTGGTTTATGAAGCCAGCAACTAAAAGCAACTTACTTCTGTTATTTGCTAATCACTAAAAGATATAACATCATATTTTTTGCTTCCAAATACCAATGATTAAGAATTTATGCAAGGTATCTGACTTCAGTTGCAATGATTACTGCCTGCTTCACAGTGTTTACTGCATTTAAATTCATAGTGCTTTTGTGAGATAAAAAAAGTGCAATTGTTCATACAGATGAAGAACTAATAGAGTTTAAGATGAATGACAAAATTTTAAAAATTATTTAGATGCTTGAATCCTACTGAGTTCAAGGAGCTGAAATTTATCTTTTGAGGGTATGTGTCAGGAGTGATAGGCAGGATTCATCTCACTTTACTTTATACTGTCTAAGCAATTTGTCAGCTCTCCTCTACAGAAATGCAGGGCCACAAATCTCTAGAGAACAATTCAGTCTTTCCCCATGCAGGATCTAAGCCAGATGAATCAATTATTCTTTAAAATAATTTTATTCTCCAGTGATTACAGAAAGAGCCTAAATGGTTTTTAGTAAATTGCACATAGAATATAGTCACAGGGAAATGAAATGAATCCTACCTGTTGGATTCCAAAGAAGTTTTAGGCCACTTTAATGTCCACTCCAAATTAATAAGAGGGATCATCCGCCTCATCAATGTGCTTCTACTGTACCTAATCTGAAAAGTCATACTAATGAGCTATAGAAATGGGATGTACCTCCCATCTCACCAGAAATCAAAAAGACGTAATTGTCATAATAAGCCTCAGAGGACTTTCTGGTTGTCTAAGTCCTCCCTTGTGATTTCTGAAACCCATGTGTCTAGACAACTTGCAACTTGAAGCTCTTGAAGTTAAGCTGCCCAAGTTGTGCTGGAGTAGCCTAAATTACCCCTTGTTTGCAGTGGGAGTTAATTTCTTAGTTACAAAAGTTTCAAGCCATTGAAACAAATTAATTCTCATGCAATTTTAAAATCCTTTCCCTCAAGGTTTTTATCTCTGGACAACCACTAGGAGACATATGTAAAATGAGTACTTTTTCATTTCAGTCCTGTTTTAATAGCTGGGTGTTTGCAAAATTAAAAAGATATCATTACAATAGATAATGACTGTTGTAATTGCTTGTAGTCTCAACAGAGACTTTGATTGGGAAAAATATGTCTTACCCTTACATTACCAGATTTTGCCTCTAGCACACAAACATGACAGGAAAGAGAAATCAGACACATAGTGCAACCTTTCTGTGAATAAATAGAGGACTTTATTTCCAGGCCTCGCATACCTAACACTCTGGTCCTCTAAAGAAACTTGAAAAAATAATAAACAGAATGCTGCTGGCAACAGCATCTACTGCTTCATGAAATGGAAGGGTTTTCCATGCAGAAAAAAAAAAGTAAGGATCTATATTTCATTACAGTTGCACACTGTGGTGTGAGTGGTTGTTGCAGAGCTAATAAAAAGATGACTACTTGCAGCTGATAGCTTATCCTATTTCCATCTAATTTGATGGTTTTCTGCTGGGCTGATGGGAACCTGTAATCACAAAACATTGAAGATTCAGCAATTTCAAAGCCTGGGTGCAATTTCTACTGTTTTCTGACTATTTAGCCTTGCTTCTTAGAAATCCAACCTCTTAATATTGTTATGAAGATAGTCATTAAAGTGTACACTAACACTATCTTATTTAAATTTCATTTCAGCCAAACATATGAGAATAAATATTATCTTTTTATGCCAGAGATAATTATAATTTTTAATTCTTGTTACTGGTACCTAATGACTAGGCAATGCACTATCAGTAAACTAAAAAGACACAGCCTCTGCCTTAAAGGACTTCCAAAGAGCAGCTCAAGGTAGAAAATCAAAAAAAGTGCGGGTAATTGTTCACAATGACAGGATTGTTGCCGACTACTTCCATGCAGAATTTACACTTGAAATCTTACTTCTTTTTTTAACCTATTTTTAGTAGAGAAACTGGAACAAGGTTCTGTAAATCCATGGTAGAAGCAGTTTTAAAAGCCAGTGTGTTAAACTGACGATTACTTGGAAATGCAGTGAGCCCAAATTTTCTAATGGCTAAATGTAGACAGGTATTCCCCACCTAGCTTCCTAAACACAATGGAAATAAGCAGATGCAAATGTCTGCCTATATAGCTGTTATCAGATGGCAGTGAGATGGTAACAATGAAGCCAAATCAATTTTAAATATTCCTACTCTGACAATTAAAATATGGTCCTGAAACATAATGCATAAATATTTCTAGTTTTTTTTTTTTTTTTTTCCAATTCAGGCCCTGAAAACAGGCAGGAGAATTTTCCATCAAGCCATAGAAATTACTAGACCTATACACAGTCTCAAAATGCCAAAGCTAAGCACATGATTATCTTCCTGAAATGGTCTCATATTAGTTGCATGCATTTTCACTTTCTCAATTTAACATATCATTGGCAAAGTTATTTTTATAACTCATAGTCACTAAGATCTAGTATAGATCTCCTTTTCAATTACAATTTCAAAGACACATGTAATAGAATATAAGTTTGTCTATAAGCTATTATGCTTCAGCAGCCAGCTACCAGATTCTGAAACTTAAGATAGTTTAAATGATCACTTGCAACTTTTTCTTACAGAATTAGTCACACAATTGAACTAGTCTACAAAGTGTCAGTCTTTTACTAAAGTTAGATCCATTAAAATATTATCAAAAAAATGCATAGAAGATATGTGATAATTTTGAAATTACAAACAGAAACAATACCTGTGTTTCTAGAGTAGTGTTTTTTTCTCTGTTATTAGTGAAGTTGTTGTGGTTATTTTGTCTTACCTAACTTCTCATGTCTTAAAACAGAAGAGAAAGAAAAAAAATGTAAAAAGAAAGAAAAAAAAAAAAACAGAAAAAAGAGAAAAAACATAAAGCCGGTGAAAGCACTGGAAGGTATGTCATACCAGGAGTGGCTGAGAGCTCTGCGTTTATCTAGTTTTGAGACAAGGAGGCTGAGGGTAACCTCCTTGCTCTCTACAGCTTCCTGAGAAGGGGAGGTGGAAAGAGAGGTGTTGATCTCTTCTCCCTTCGATCCATTGACAGGATGTGGGAATGGTTTAAAGCTTTTCAAAGGGAGGTTTACATTGGACATTAGGAAGCATTTCTTTACTGAGAGGGTGGTCAAACACTAGAGCAGGCTTCCTAGGGAGTTGGTTTATGCCCCAAGCCTGTCAGTGTTTAAAAGTTATTTGTAAAATGCTCTTAATAAATTCTTTAACTTTTGGTCAGCCTTGAAGTGGTCAGGCAGCTGGAGCAGATGGTCTCTGTAGGTCCCTTTTAACTGAAATACTCCGTTCTGTTATATTCCTAAGACTAAACCAAGATTTAACATAGCAGCCTCCATGGGTTGATTAAATAGGTAACAGAAAATATTATCATGTTTTTGCATATTTTCAAAGCAAACCTTTATTTTCCTCTGCCTTTCTTTATATTGTAACAGCAGAGAGATTACTGACAGCTTGATTTTACAGCTGTCTATAACTGACTTCTGAAAATTAGCTTTCAGTATGTCTTGCTCCAGTGGTTGACTCAAATAAGAAAGTTTCTATGTTGAAAACTTAGGAGAATGCACTGTCTCTAGATCACTGTGAATTGCATACTTTCCATTTACAGGAACTATTTCCCTATTTAAATTTTGAAAATATTCCATATTTTTCTCTGCGAATATTCAGAACTTGGGCACTGAAACCAGTGCAGCTCCTTTTCTAATTGTTGGCCTTTCTCTTTGATATTTGAAAGGTCAACATACTTGAACTAAACTTAAATTACAGCTAATCAAAACCAACAAAACCAGAATCATTCATATGCTTCCTTCTTTAATAAACACTGTTACTTCGTCAGCACAGGAAACTATTATATTTGCCTAATTGGGTTTGCTCAGCAATGTTCTGCCTTAATGGTATCTCTATGGCATTTATGCATTTCCAAAGGAGTTACAGCAAGAGACATAAATGGGCATGGTTTTAATTTAGTCATACATACTAAAGAGAAATGGAACAAGAAGATGTCAGAATGGCATTTCAGAGATATGAAATACTAAGATTTCATGGAAATTTAATGGAAAACTATTGCCATCCAAACATACAAAGAAACTCTAACTTTGTTTGTACTTTGGTAGTACATGTAGCGCTTACGAGGTAGTAGACTGGGTACCAAAATATTGTCCTGTAAACTTTTTCGGTAAACAGAACACAGTGTTAATAGGGGTTGGTCTTATTATTACCAGAATCCCCTTACGCAAAATTAGACATTTCTTCTGAAATGTTCCACTGAATATGACTAGCGGTTAACAAAGCATGAAACAAGACATTTCTTGGATAGTTGTTCCTGTGGCCTTGAATACAGAAACTGAAGCTTGTAATTATTTTCAAAAAAAAAAAAAAAATTACTACAATTTTACAACATATATTTTCATACTGTAAATGGTACCTAAAACTCCCCTATTATTCATCCATAAATTCTATGTCAGCATCTCAAATACCGGGGACAATTTATATTTATAGTAGTTAACTCAGTCTAGAAAGCAATTATGAGTATGTGTGATGTTCTGAAGTGACAAGGTGACTGGGCTCTACTGGAGCAGCCTCAAGTGGGCTGTACAGCCATAGTTAGCTATTGAGACCTTAGTATCTTGAGCAGAGGGACATACTAGACAGGATTACACACTTTTGGATCACAGATGACTTATATCTTGGGAGGGTGAAGCACAGGAAGCTTTCTGCCAACATAAATGCAAGTAGATAAGTAATTTGACAACTGCAATTTATCTTGAAATTTTTAGGCAGTCATATCTATACAGAGAAAATGGGAAGTGTGTCTCTATTTCCACCTCTAGGAATATGACCCAGCAATGCCTGATCACCATGTCAGGACAAGATAATGAAATTAATAGCACCTCTCTGCACCCAGCTTTACACAACTTCTTTATTTCAGGAATGTTTTTTTGTGTGTCCCCACTCTGGGACTGCAATGGAATGTGCAGTCACTGCCTTTTTCAAGAAAGATAATTAGATGGCTGGGTGGAGCAAGGTTTTATAAAAACAAGTGCTATGAAATTTAACGTATCTGAAGACTTTCATGTATCGCAACAAGCAAACCAGAAGTCAGAAAGAGTTAAAGATGGGGCGTGGCAGAAAGGGAGGCATATCTAACTCATGCCAGGAGGAATTAGGTAGAAACAAGTGCAGTAAATCCTACAAAAAGGAAGAACATGAATAATTGGAGAGAAGCTCTTAAACAGAAAGGTCACTGACTATGGACTACAGGAAAACATGCTGGTAAGGGTAGAAAACTGCAAGAATTCATGAGTGCTTCAAGGAACCCAGTTTGCTCTGGAGCAGTCAAACGTCTGATACTAATAATATATAGACAAGCCCACAAAGTTGGTAGGAAGAATACTATGGCCTAGAGTGCAGAATCTTGGAATGGATTTAAGGATACTGCAGTCTTTTTCTATTTCTGCTAATGACTTTGCATGGCTCCTCAGTTTCCCCATTTGTAAAATAGGAATAATGATCCTAGCCTTCTTTCAAACACTCCTAATAAAATATGCTAAAAGCCAGTTACTGTTAATATTATTGCTGCTATACTGAGGTAAGTTCTTCTCTAGAATTTGTAAGAGCATCTCATACCTACGACATTTGCTATCAGTGAAATTGTAAGAGCATAGGTCCTGGAAAAATTGTTGCTAATAACTAAAAACCAGTTAACTTTAATTTTTACAATGGGGAACTTTGGCAAAATTAAATGGAGAAACTAGAGTTTAATTATATGAGAGTATATATGTAATGGCTTGCCAATAACGTTTTCTCCAGCCGCATACTCTTGTCACTGTCCATACACTGGCTTGCATGCTTGCTTAGCCACTTGGTGAGGCAATTAAATTTGCTAACCCAGCAGAAAACTAATCTGGGGTGGGAAGGCAGGGGGAGGAAAAAGGGGGAACAGGACCATCCTTTTCAGTGGAAACAAGCTGTTAGATTGGCTCAACTGTATCATATAACCACACCACGATTTTTATGCTTGGCAAAGTATATAGATTTGTTCATGAAAGCAATTAAAAGTGTTTAGAAATGAAGCATATGAGTAATCTCACGCATATTCAGTAGAACTTTTACCTTTACACTTAGGTTTTATATGCTTTCCCTTTTATATAAGTGTTTTGGTAACTGGCTGGCATTGTTCGTGGTCTTGAAATTAAGCACATCTTTAAGAGCAGTGCTGGATTAGAGTTAACAAAGTTTGGAACTTCATTCTGTGGTGCTATACATGGAGTTAGTCAGAGCCTTTGCTCATTTGTAGTCAATTCAACTATACACTAGCTTCTAATTCTTAAAAATCTGTTGTAAAAACTTATTATTTTTATTCATAACCATAGCATGCCGTTTTCATGGTCTTGGAGAAGTATAGCATCTAAAGGGCATGACGCATACCCTCTTGACTGGTATGCATTTTGCAGCTTTACATGAAAACTTATTTTGGTATCCATGTAGTTACAGGAGTTTTATACTTCTTCTGTGTGTTAAAAACCCATGACAATGAAAATTAAATGAATATAAAACTTTGCAGAGAAATCACTCAATTTTGTAAGTGAAACAGCTTTTAGCATAAAAAGCCTTGATCTTCAAAATGACTGAGTAGAATTTTCCCTGTTTATTTTGCAGGTAGGTTTTCAGAGGTAGAAAAATGTAATTATAGGAAAAGCTGTAAAATGTGAGCTGGTTGAGGCATAAAGTGCAGCACTTAGAATAAGACAATTGCCTAAATTCTCTGATTGACAGATGGATGTCACATTAGATGAAAATGATAACAGATTTAGTGGACTGAAGAATAACTTCCTCTTGACAGTGCCCTGACCCTTAACCTACAACCTGACTCCTGTTAGCTTCACTAACACAGGGTAATTGTCACAGGTGCAGGATAAAAGAAACCCCTACAGCAGCTACTACTGGTCAGAGGCTTATTTCTTTTGATGACCAGAAATGTGCTGTTGTGATATAGTCAAGAAGTCCTGACCTCTGTTGACCTTTCAGGGCATTAAAATTTACCCCTGGGAAAAGCAAACTATAAAAAAGGAAAATAGTCTGTTCTGACTAATGCAAAGCAATATTTTAACTGTGTAATAATTAAGTTGACAAACAAAGCGGAGTGACGGCAAAGTAATTTATTTTCATCAACACAAAAGCATGTTTCTCACACAATTGTAACATGGTTTTAACAAAGACCAGTACTATACACTCAGTATGGGTTTTATAATTATGAATAAATTCTTTACCATGTCATACTCTGGATATGTGTACTATTCCAAACTGATTCTGTTGTATTTATATGCTAATAATATCCTTTCAACTGAAGCCAGTTCTTTGAATTGTATTTAAATTTTAGGAAGGTAGAGGATTGTAACAGTATTTATAAATGACATGGTGACAACTGTGAAACTTCACAAAAGTTTATACCTCCTTCTGTTAGAAAATAGAGTACACTTTATTCTTTTTTTCTTCAGCAACATGAATGGCGAATTCAGAAAATACAGAGCAACACAATGAGCTATGCAAATATATTTTATAATAGAAGAAAGAATATTGTAGAAGAAAACAAAATTACTGTGTCTCCCATTAGTGTGAAGTCAATGCAGTAACCTTCCTATGTTGTTTTCTTTATTCATAGGAGAATGAATATTACATAGGAAAAAAAGAAAAAGACAAATGACTGTACATCTCATTAAAGTGAAGTCAATGCAGTAAGGAAGCCTGCCTGTATTTTCAAAATGTTTCATCTTAGAAAATGAAATAAAACAAAACAAACCCTCCAAAAACACAAACAACTTCATAAACAGTAGCAATAATAAACTGGTGTATTCAATTGTTGTGTTTATTGGTGCTTAATACCAAGACCATCCAAATATTTATTCACTAAATATGAAGGAAGAAAAAGAATGTTCTAAATACAATAGACTTACTGGGATCACGTTTCTGTTCAGAACAGTAGAGCTCGAAAAGACTCCTATGTAAAAGGCACAAATTACTCTAAAATTCATTGAAGGTTCTTATTAAGGTCATAGGTCTTGCCCTGTGGTTATTATTCATCCACAAAATTCTCTGATAAGTAATATGACACTAAATTAGTATACACAAGCCTTGGGATAATTGTGTAAAGACAACAAAAAGATTAAGTTACTCCAAAAGTTGTACTATATAGGTAGATAACTTCAGTTCACTGTGAAAGATGCAGAATCCTTCTTTATTCTGTCACATGCTATTAAATGATAAAAAAATATAAGGACTATTCTGATGTAACTTATTGTCATGAACACTTGCAGTAATAATGCCTTCCTTCAGATTACCATCTTTTCAAATGTGATGAGATCATCAGGTAACAGTGCAAGATATGAAGGCTTAGCACGCTGTGTTGTTAGCACATTAAAAAAAGAAATTGCTGGGATAATTAACAACTACCTATTTGTCTGTAGGCTGCATTCATTATGCCTGCACAAATTGGAGGTCTCCAAAATCTGTGCAGTAAAATTTACTCTTTGTTCAGGAAGTTCCCCTTGGATTTGGGTAAAATTCTGGTTTGCTGTGTCTATTGTAATTGTGACAGGCAGTTGACATGTCTCATAGTCTAAATGTAGTGGCAAGCAGGGGGTGGTACAATGATGAAAAAAACTGCCATTCATTCTTGTGCAAAGGAAAGGTGTTTCTTAGCATATTCCAACCTATGCTCAGTCTAGAGTTGGGTCTCTGAGGTTGAAGGTCAAATCTGTGAGGTCAAAGCTATTTCTTGTCAATCTTCGTTCACTAATGACACATGAATTGGAAATTAGAACAAAGTAAGTAAAACGAATAGCCAGAAGGTGAGTGTCTGTTTTATTACTCAGAAGAGCTGGGAAATCTGGCCAATTGTTGCCCTATGTGGCTTGAATGACAGTTGTTAAGTTGAAAAAGGGACAGTGTGATGGGAATGCCACTTTAAATCTCAATTACCTCCTCCACTCCAATCAGCTTGGTAGAGCTTTAATGAAGTGCAATTCTCTGTCCTTTTCCTCATACTTCTATCTCCAGAATAAGCCTCACATTCAAGTTTGACAGCAGTACAATCAGTTTTCCATTCATCACTGGCCCTGTTTTAACCCTGCTGAAAAAGGGCCTAATGTACGTGGCAGTGATGGCAATTAGGCAGAAAAGTAATATTAGAAACAGACAAAAGCCTGAGTCTTTTAGCATTACAGGTGTTGGTTGGGGGGTTTTTTTTGGTGTGTGTTTTTTTTTTTTTTTTTTTTTTTATGGCCTTTTCTAGTCATAAAGGAATAGGCAGTGTTGTTAAGTTCCCTTCTTCAGTCTTCTCTTAAGCTGAAAGTCCAACGATTTCAAGATTCAATTAATTAGAGACATGGAGAGCCAAAGAACAAGGTAAAAGCTACGTTCCTTCTAACTGAAGACACACTTAGTAATTGGCCTCTTATTAAAATGGATATCTTCTGGGTGTATGTTTAATAAGGTTGATAAAAGTTGTCATTTCCTCATTAGGACAGTGGATGAATATACTCTGAGTGCTAGTGTTTAGAAAAGAAACGAATAAATGTAAAAATAGTGCTCTTTTAAAAATGCAGGAATGTAAATGATTGAAACAGAGATTCCTAGAATAAAACTCTGGGGTAGGAAGAGAGGAAATTATCGTGTGTGCGTCTATGCATATGCAATCACAAAAAAAAGCAAAGGGAAAGGACTTTACTGGGTGCTTCACTTTCTCATTTTATCTGCATAGGCAAAATATAGACAGCCTTTGAGCTCCACAATAAGGACTGCCACTGGCTTGTTAACATGACATTTTGCCTGGAGGAACGAGGTGGAGGGGCAGGTTACAAGAGACTTCTCTTTTAATAGGCAGCTCACACCTACTGTTTCTCAGCTTAATCGTCTTCTATTTGTGTCATATGAGAATTGTGTGCTTACTGACGTATGCAATCTGAAACACACATACTCTGGATTAGAGTGCCTGGGGTTTTGTGTTTTTTTCTTTTTTTTTTTTTTTTTTTTTGGTGGGGTTTTTGTTTGTTTGTTTTTTGGTTGGTTGGGTTTGTTCGGGTTTTTTTGGGGGGAGGTGGTTTTGGTTTGGTTTCTGGTTTTGGTTTTCAGTGGGTTATATAAGTTTCCCTAACAGTTCTTTTTGTCAATTTTTTAAGTTGTCAGCGAGGTTGGGGTAGCTTTTTTGTTTTGTTTTGTTTGATAGATTCCACAGGAACATGTGGCACTGGTGCAAGGATTTTGTTTAAGAGAATGGTCTTTTGGAGGTAAAAAAAAAAAAAAAAAGGGAAAAAAAACCCCCACCAAAAAACCCCAACACGCAGCAATTAGGCTGCTCTTGCCGCTCATTGGGGATGTGACACAAGTGGGTGATAGTGGCTTTCACCTCTCGCACTCACTTCTCTCCTGCCTGATTCCTAGAACAATCCCTGTCAGAAACACTCTTTGAAAAAGGCTGCGTTAGACAATGGCTCTTCACCCTTATTTTACGCTTTAAGTAGTGGAGCAGAATGCTGTAAGGGGCTGAAAACAAGGCGTAATCTGAGAAAGACGCGCAGGCATTGTTATAACTGTGAAAACCAGAAGAACCCTTTTCAGAGCCATGACTGAAAGTGCTATGAAGACCTTTAGTCCTTTGCACTCTCCCAATCACCAATTAGACAAACATTAACATCAATTAAGCTGTTATACGGCACAGGTTCCATATAATTACCTTAATGGGTTGACGCTTTCTTTAGCAGCAATTTCTTAAACAAACTTCATCTTTTGTGCAACAGGCTAAGAAAATTTTCAGCAGGGAGCATTTCCTTTTGTCAAGTTTTCTAAAGAGACAGCTGAATTGTTCTATTTAACAACAAACACCTTCACTAAGGACCCTCGTCTTGTCCCCGTTCCCACCACATTTGACTACTAGGCTCAAAGCTTATTAACCATCAGAGACAAAAAAACTGACTAGCCAGGGGAGCACAGTCACATGCAGGGAGGGCAGTACACAAAGAGCCTGTGAGCCTGGCATTGGTTTGCAAGCAGACCCTAGGAGAAAGCACCAATTGAATTAGTTGCCTATTTAGTATCCAAAGAGCCAGATCTGTTCTTACCAAAAGCACAAAGAAAACGAAATAGAAAAACAGGATCTTGCTCATAAAACAAGACAAATCTGTCTAATTTATTTTGTACCAGTAAGCGCTAATTAAATGCAAGCTACTCAGATTCTTCCTGTTCCTTCATCACCTAATTCTCTTAGAATCATGACAATGCTAGTCTGATTTTTCCCCCTGTTTAACAAACATTCATTTGAAATGTACTCAAATACAGCTATAAAATGCAACCCTTATATCACTTCAAATTTTATTTTATATTATAACCCGGTGTTGTTACTTTGCTGTGAAAATACTTGGGGAGGGTGAAAATGG
>JANRGW010036855.1:0-20401 GCA_024733675.1 Psilopsiagon aymara | reverse complement strand
CGAGCCGGTCCCCTCCGCCCCCCACTCGCTGGGGTCACCAGTGCACGGCACGGTGCTCCCAGCTCCCATCGTAGTTCACCGTCTCTGCTTCCCGCCTTGGATGGACCCTCTACTATTACCCAGGGCCAGGGGGAAGGATACTGAAAGGCAGAGGGGAGGTTCCCCTTGCTCCCCACTGTTGCCCACATACATTGGTTTGGGTTGGAAGGGACCTTAAAGCTCATCCAGTCCCACCCCCCTGCCGCGGGAAGGGACACCTTCCATGGAGCAGGCTGCTCCAAGCCCCATCCAACCTGGCCTTGAACACTGCCAGGGATGGGGCAGCCGCGGCTTCTCTGGGCACCCTGTGCCAGCGCCTCAGCACCCTCACAGGGAAGAAGTTTTCAATACCTAATCTAGATCTACCCTCTACATTCTTAGGGTGCTGGGTTTGGGGCCTCTCCTCTCTGTTGGCAAGCTCCTGCCAAGGGCATGGGCTGCAGCCAGGTGGAAAAGCATGGTGCGGTCCCACACAGTGCCTACCCAGTCGCTGCTGCATCGCAGCATGGTGCAGTTCTACATCGCCGTCTGATCAAACACTACAAATAGAGTTGTTTATTTAAAAGATATCTGAGCAGCTCTTTACCATAAGTGACAAATCATTATTTAATTCCTTTGGTACTCATGGAAATAACATCAATCAAAATGAATGCATCTGCTAGCTAAATATGAATGTAATCATCCATTAAAATGTTAACATTTATGAAAACTGTTTATTAAAATGAAGTTATAAGAATCTCATTGTGATTTGATAATCAGCTAATGTCCCCTTAAGGCAGAATTTGAACACTTGACGTTTGAAACTAGATAACATTTTAAATGCCCCATCAGTTTGTAACTTCTGTCATTCTGAAAGATGATTAAGCCTTTGCATTGAAGCCCTGGAAACGGATGTCCATTCTTTATCCTTGTGCCCATATGCTGCAAAAGAGACCTTCCCCTCCAGTCACATGTACAAACCCCAAATTTAGATACACAAAAGCACATGGAGGTAAAGTGAAATCAAAACTGTGTGGTTTTACCCTACCTATTCTAGTAGGGCTCTCGAGACAGCAAGAAATGCTGGAGTCAGGAGAGCATTTTCCTTTCAGGCGTGGTGATACCGGGAGAGGATGGCAAATGAGCATCTTCGGTACCCAACAGTCTGTGCTCATGGGGACCTGGGACCAAGAGAGACAGGAGCAGTGGCCCAACTACCTAAGTGCCCATGCAATATGTGGCCTTACAGCCCACACTCAATTCTTGTCCTTTTATACATCCCAGCTGACACATCAACATGGACATGCAAGACAGCATCCTCTACCTCAAAAACAACCCCGTTTCCTTTTCTAGGAAGGGAGAAGCTGTACATGTAATTAACATTTTGCTGTAAGAGAGCAGACAACCATAGGCAGGTTTCATTTTGAGTCACACTTTCAATTAAGAACCCATCAGGTCTGGTTCCTTAGGTCTCAAAGTAGCTTGCTGTGTGCCCAGGCTGGCAAGCAGGAACCACACAGTGAATTCGTGTGCACTGAGGTTTTTGCCTTTCCTATTCTGGTAACTCGTCAATGTAGATTCAAATGTGACTGCGCCAAATTCAGTTGGCACCTGTTTGCTACATCTAGCATTTCAGCAGACAGCTCTGAGGGGAGCCAGGCTCTGAGTTCCTACTCTGCTTTAATCTCCAGACTCAAGCTAGCTCAGGCATATCTCCAGAAATCATATATGTCATTGTCCTCTGACAGGTGCAGTTTTATCCTAAAGTACCATTTCCACAAGTGGTAATGATTCATAATGCACTTATCTTGCAATAACTTACCGAGGAACTAAACTGTTTCAGACACCCCCAAAATCAGTAAGCTTAGTCGTAAAATCCTATGCTGACATACCAAACCTCCAATGCTGTGTGGGAATAAGGACATTTTGTATCTTCGTTCTGTTTCTGTGTGTTCTCTTCAAAAAATTTGATTCTTAACACGTAAATCAGGGCTTTTTCTGCAAATGTTTGGGTTTCAGCTATTTCAGTTGACTTTAGTAAACAATAGCTTCGGAATTCCCAGAAAATTCGGCTATAAACCCCCAATCACCAGCAATTCATTCCATATCACCTTTAATGGGATAGATTCAAATTCCTTTGATAACCCCGAGGAAAGTGTGAGCCCAGCCTCTGTCCTGGAGAATTTCCACTCTCATTCAGCATTAGCTGAGCACTACTGGACATTAGAAAATACAGAATTGCTGGAGACTGTAAAAAATACATCATTTCACCTTTCCCATGTGACTGAGGCCTTGAGAAATTGACTGGCATAGCTATAACAAAATAATTATCCTGTTATAACTGCTCCTGTATAACTTCTCCACATGGACACTCTGTTCTGAAGTTTAAGTGACTTTATTACAGAATAATTACTCAAGGACTTTAGCCTGGAATGAGGTTCTGCACAGGAGAGTTTTGCAGTGTGGCTCTGGTGATTTAAATTCATCATACTAAGCAGGTGAATTTTGCTGTGTGGACTCTGGGGAGAGTGTCAGCAGTATTAGATAAGACATCCCCATTCCGTATTATCTGAAAATTGAACTTCTGCACTGTACAGGGCATAGCATCCTATTTTGCATGCACTCTAAAACAAGCAAGGCTTTTGCCTCTTAGGGGAATAACCTCTCACAGGAAGGAAGGACAGATAGACATCATGCAGCTGCATTAAAATAAGTGGGATTTGGTAAACCCAGGGTCCCATTTTTCAGGTGCTCTGTCAGTTCCATTTGCAAATAGGAATTCTGGGTGTCCAGCCTTCCCATCCACTTGCCTGTGCTTTTGACTAGCAAAAGGCTCCTCTGATGCCAAATTCACTTTCCTGACTGGTGTGCCATTAATGGGCTTTCAGAAACGCACAGACCTCGTGTGGGTCGCAGCTGGCCGTTAGAAAATGCAGTGCCCTTAGCTGTGCTGTCAAGCCTCTGCCTCCAGCAAGCCTCCTCTGACCTGCTGCTGGCTGCCAGCAGGATTTGGCTGAGTCACCCTGGCCACAAGTGATTCATTAAAGCCACAAAGGATCGCCACAAGCTGCATTCTTTTAAGATTTTACACACCCCCATTAAGAAACCTGGTCATGTTTTGGGAGCTGGAGGCACAGAGAGAACCTCAAACCTGGAATCCACAAGGGACTCATGACCTCCTCTTCGTATCAGCCAGCTTCCTAATGACACAGTGGTGGGCACTGACTATGCCAGAGCAAGGAGCTGTGCACAGAGACCACCCGGGAACCTCGGATGCTTCAGGCATGGAGTCATTTACCACGTGCTTGAAATTGAACTAGTGGAAAGATCTTGTTCAGTCCCAAAACACAGCTGAGCTAACATACAGGAATGAAAGGAAACAAGCAGTCCTCTGAATAGCAGAATCAGTGATGCTTGGTTTGCTGTGCATTTGTCTTTCAAAGTTGAGCTCCTCTGTGGACTCCCTCATGCCTAAAAGACTGAGTTTGTGCTTTTTCTTTGATGAACAAGTATATTGGGTTTGTGTGGCAAGGTTTTGATAGCAGGGGAGCTACAGAGGTGGCTTCTGTGAGAGGCTGCTAGGAACTTCCCTCATATCCAACAGAGCCAATGCCAGCCAGCTCCAAGATGGACCCTCTGCTGGCCAAGGCTGAACCCACCCCCAAATCAAATTTGCTCAGAATTAAACAATAAGCTGTATCTTTTTTGGAAACAGTGAGCATTACCCATTGGTGAAGGCAAGAAGACTGGGGGGAAAGAGCACAAAAATGGGCTTATTTAAGAAGTTCAAGGCCTTTGACTCATGCGACTCCTGGATTAAAGACTTCTTGGGTACATGGGCAGGTGAATTATTATAGACTGTTCCAGCACTTCCTCATCTGTCAGACAAGGATAGTGTCACCCTGCTCCACACTGGTGTCATGAAATTTGAGTATAATACTCATAAAAGCATCTGCAGACCAGGCTAGGTAATTTATGTTCAAATCAATTTTCAATGGTAGTAAATCTCCTCATTTTAGCTGCACGGTGGAAAAATAAAACCATACAGGGCAATGTATGTCTCCTTAACAAATTAAAGAGGTGAATAGCTCCAACTAGAAAATGAAACTAGAAAATGCCCAGTTGCCCAAACCAGAACAGGTGTTGTTTTGCTGGTTTTGTTTGCCCTTCAGTAACACAGACACCTCTGTTGCTCTACAGAACAACTCCAGCTTTGAATGCCCTCTGTCCTCCCTCAGAACCAAAGCACTGCTCCATGCTTTCTCTGAAGGCATTGTCTCTGGTACTCCCGATGCAGTCTATTTGGTGGGAAGAACATGGCTGTGTGCTCTCACGGGCATCCCTGTGTGAGATGGATGGCTTCCAATGAGCTGTGAACCACTCCATAGCTGCGGAGAGGATCGGGCTGGAGGTAAGGGATGAAACTTTTTTCTCTGCAACTTCTTTCTTAGTCCTAAATCGAGGGAAGTAGCCATATATGGAACACCATTTCTAAAGAGCTTCTAGAAATTAGCCCTATTTCCCCCACAAGTTTTGACATTCCCCATTCTGGACTCCTGGTCACACCATGACTGGGTTTTATTGTCATGGAAAAAAGGGTTCTGAAGCATTAGAAAGCACGGAAATACTGAACAGTTCACGCCTTGCCATGGAGTGTGATTCAGACTCCATCACAGTCAGAGCTAGGAATCCCACCTACATCAGTGAGGCAGGGATTTCACTCTTGGAGGCTTGGGTTTTGTTCTGTATTGCTGTTAAAGAGCCTGGGAGCCTGTGCTTCATAAGGTCAAGCCAGCCTAGCAGGGGCAATCCAGTGCTCTTCTCCCCTCTCAAATCTCAGGCACAGCCCAGACCGCTCTGTGTGTCTGCATCTGAATTATTTAACTGTCCAGCTGGTTAAAAATAGCACACCAGCAACTCCCTTTCCAGCCTTTGACTGTTAAATGGGCTGTCAGAGCCCAGCCAAGTGCTGAGGTCGTGGCCTGGGCTCCACATGTGGACAGGGTGAGCTGGATGCCAGAGGGAGAGAAAAGCATGTCCCTGCAAAGCCTAGTTCCAGCACGATGATATCAGCCTGTGGAAGAAAAGCAAGGCAAACTCAGAACATTATGAAGCTGCCAAAGAAAACAGTCTTCACAATGAACAAAAGTCTGATTAATTATTAATTGCCTGCCAGCTAATTAGCATTCCCTCAGGCAGCTGTCTACAGAATGCATTGTATTTCCAGCCCACCCCAGGCCAACCTCATCTATGCAAATGGCTTTGAATTACAGTTAGCAACTGATTTGTTGCCTGAAACAAGTTGTTCCACTCCCATCTCCCCATCTCCTCCTGTCACCCTTCTTTTCTCCGCCCAGGGACTTGAGCTCATTACAGTGTCAGCTGAGCAGAAAAAATCCCTTGCTGAGGAATCTCTTTCCTCTGGTACTTTTCCATGGAAGTCAGACACCTCCCACCAGCCATCCCTGTGCACTGCCCTCAGTCTGTGTTATGGAGGGCAACTGCTGCGCCCCAGCCCTGAGAAAAGCCTTGTTTGGGTGCTGTGTGGCCAGAGAGCAGCTCTGGGCAGTGAGAAGCTGATAAGCTGCAGAGGCAGGGACCAGCTCTTGGCTGTAGAACTGAAGGCAGCATTTAGGGAATTCAGCCTCAGCTAATCATAGAATCATAGGATTGTTTAGGTTCGGAAAGACCTTTAAGATAGAGTCCAAGTGTTAACGCAGCACTGCCAAGTGCACCACTAAGCCATATCCCCAAGTGCCACGTGTACACATCTTTTAAATACCTCCATGGATGGGGACTCAACCACTTCCCCGGGCAGCCCATTCCAACGCTTGACAACTCCTCTGATAAAGACATTTTTAATAATATCCAATCTAAACCTCTCTGCTTGCATTCAGCTCCTATTAACTTAATGGAACTTGTACACACATCAAGGGCAAGCAAACCCCTTTTGAGAGCAGAAGCATGAGTTACAACTGTGTACAGGCAGAGCAACCCTGCAGCTTTCTGGCTTACCATGCAAAAAAGATGCATTTTAAGAACTTAGCATCTTAAATTAATATCTTTTTTAATGGATCAAGCCAGTGCAGTGGGTGAAATACTGCAAGAAAACATTAAAGTATCTCAGTTTACCACCACAGTGCTCAACAAAGGCTATTCACCAACCTGAGAAAATGGGGAGAGTGGATTAGGATTACTAATGTCTTCAAGGTGCACCTCTCTGAAACTGAAGTATGCATCACACTGTCTCTGCAGTGTAGGGCAAATCCCAAAGAGGGATAGCCATTTTCCCCAAGCACTTCAGCCAGCCTCTGTATTTTACACCTGACACCTGAGTGTACCGGCGACTCCTATTCACTGGGTGAAATAGAGAGCTTAACAGGAAAGCAGGGAATGTTTATAAGGAATGTTGAGAGCTTAACAGGAAAGCAGGGAATGTTTATAAGGAAAGATGGTGAAGGAAACAATGATCAATTGCAGAGGGGTCTCAGGTGTTAAATCTGACCATCAGCACCCAGATGTACCAGAGAATGCAGCACCAGGTAAACGGACCTGGAATCCAGCTCTGGTAATGGATCTCTCTCCAGCAGCCTCAGACTGATGCTCCAGCTCCAGAGATTTGAGGAAGGATCCCTTCCCGTGCAGACAAGGCCATGTGATAAAAGCTGCCATGGTTATCAGAGAGGCCTTCATGAATGGGAGCACAGGATCATCAGGCTGGGAGCAGTATCCTCGTCTGTTTACATATTTTGTAGAACAAGGAGTCCTGTGTCTGAGACTGTGTCCTGGCTCTTACTGAAATATAAACATCATAAATGGACTGTTTTCCTACCACAAAGCCAGAAGATAAGTGCTGATGCAGCTAGATGAATGCGATAAGAACAGTTGTTTTCAGAGCAAAGAGACATAATCTGTGGGAAGTTCATTTGGTTTTAGGCAGGGAACTTGGTCTGCCAAGTACAAAATAAGAATGTCCCAATTACCACAGTTAAATTCTTATTCTCATCCTGCAGGTTTACTGTGCCTGCTGGTAGCTCTAACATTCCACCATGCCAGGAAGGCAGCACATTAGTCAAGTATGAGACCATTAAGTTACATATCTATAGATATAGGATATAACCCCTTGAAATGTATAGGCACTGCAGAGGAGCAGAACATGTTTTTGTAGCACCCCTGTTAACAGGACTGCAAAGAACCTTCAGCTACAAACCACAGCCAGGTATTTTATTAGACTGCATTTTCCTCTCGTACATGCGTCATATAAAGTACATAAACTCATGAAGTCCAACTAAGACTAGCATAAATCAGGGTAACACCACTGAAGCCAATAGAGTTGCATTGGGATGAAAGTGGCATAAATCAGAGGCTGATCAGGTACACATTTTCTTTAAGGTTGACAGACCATTAAGTGGCTTACATAGACTCCTTATCACATTACAGTTCTGTAAGGTAAATAACAGCCACCATGCACTGTATATAATGAATTGCAGCCTGCAACATACAGCAAATGACCATTTTTCTCTGGGAATCTCTCAGCTCAGAGCTCTGGGACCAAAAATAATGGGCAATATTCTCCAGCATTCATGTGTGACATTCACATTAGTATTAACAGGAGGTATGTGCCCAAAGTCAGGATGCATTCATCAGCAATCTGAATTGGATATTACTGAGGCTCCCGATGAATGTTCCAGTTTCATCCCTAGCAATGATCCTCCTACGGAGCAGCCGCAGCTCTTTACTTGTCTTTGCACAGCACTTGCACAGGAAAATATTTACTCGGTGGCAGGTAGAGCTGGAATCAGAGGAAGGAAGGCAGTCTTGTATTGCTTACCTCAGAGCTTCAACTCCCAAAGCAGCCTTGCTCAGCCCCGCACTCACAGCTCAGTTGGTGTGGGCACTGAGCACCCATTACAGCACCAGAACTCGAAGGCTGAATGGTAGCTGCAGCCTGGAGGAGGTAACAGAAATGACCACAAAGTCAGAGGGCAGATCTGCAATGCAGCTAGTGAAGCCAAGCCTCTGACCTTATAGTCAAATATTCTGTTATATGCTATCACCATCCTGCATTTACCCTAAAGGGCTGTAATCTCTCTCTTTCCCATAAAGTTGAATTATTGACTTTAGAGAAGCTTGCAACTTCATTTGAAAAGGTGAAAAAGAAATCTGATCTCCAAAGGGCAAGAGAAATAATCAGTGAAAGACTATCATTTAGTAAGCTTACTGATGAATGTTACAACATAAATGTCCATTCTGCCTGTTTTACTTCCAATAAATCCTGCTTTCTGCCTACGTACATGTGTTTTACCATTGTCTGCTTAATTTCTTAATTATACTTCAAGATGACTCAAATATAGAGGCTAAAGCAGGTTCAACAGACAACCAAGCTGTAGCCAACACAGGCAGAGTGTGCACATGTACACAACTTTGTTAACAAGAACAAATTGCTTCCTGCCTTGAATTGCTCCTAGGAAGAGCCATAAGCTGGTTCAAAACTAAATATATGCCACAGCATATGTGCTTGCTAGGAAGGTCTTTAGAACATAGAGCTCATAGGGAGCAGTGTGGCAGGAGAGAGTAAACACAAGGATAAGATGCAGTGGAATCTGTGCAAGAGAAAAGAAGTGAAAGACACAGGCGGCCAGGGAGCACAGCTGCTTCAAATAATTCAAACAGAAACCATACAGCTGCATGCCTTATCCTAAACCCCTGCCTCTGAAAGCATGAACCTTGGCGAGGCTATTCCTCCCCTACCCAAGCGTAAGGATCTGGCACTATAAAGCACCTTATGGAGAGCTAAAAGTGAGACTGACCAACTAGCCTAAAGCATAAGGTCTTCAGATTCTGAAGGTGTTGGCTTTGCAATATAGAAAGCTGGTTTTAGCAAAGACTTTCTTTACTGCAGAGATAAAGACTACTTGCAACTCTAAACACAAGGGCTTAATCCCAAGAGTTACAGGCCTGTAGACAAGTGTCCTAGAGCACTGTCCATACCTTTGACAAGCTGTAATTAGTATAATAGAACAATGTAAACAGGACTCTAACTCAAAGATGATGGACAGTGATACAATAGAGGGGTCGGGGGAAGGTAATCCAGAAATTTAGTGTGCACCCCCTTAAACAAGGCATTTAAGTGCATCTAAAAATAGCAGGTGAGACTATCTGACAGCTAAATTGCCAGTGGTAGCTTAGCGTGGATTCAGTTACATTGCTCAGCGACCCTCAGTGAATTAAATAGATTGAAATGCTAATGATAGAGTGAATTCCCAGCAGAGAGGTAGAATAAAGTAGTCAGATTAGGTTTCAGACAAGGTGAGTTCAATGGCAGCAGAGAGATCAGAGTTTGTTTAGATCAAGGTACAAAGGTAATTTGTCTAGATCAGGGTAGGAAGATGCTTCTTTAAAGCTTAGGGGCTCCCCTATGTTAAATAACACGCTGAAAACAGCATAGACCTGACAAGCTATTTCAGTGACTGTTATTTTACGCGATTTCCATCAACACTGGTACATTTCTCCCTGGTCTCAATATACTCTTAATGCCATCATCATTTATCTCCTAATTAGTTAAATGCTACTCTGATGACAGATGTGTGACGGTTCACCTGGGCTGTCATTCAGACTGTATTTATTTCTTCTCATCGCATATTCTAACCAGCATACAGCTTTGGTGAAACCATGACTGTGGCATTTGTTATCTTTTGTGCTTACCTCACAGCTTCAAAAGCACGCAGAGATTCATCCTCACTGCTCCTCCTAAAAGTCTGGAAGCTATAATGCCACAGGAAGGAGGAACAGGCCGGATCAAGCATCTTACCTGCCATTGCACAGACAGAGGTCAGGTCACCTGTTAACAAAATTTAAACCCTAAACTAATGACAATGCAAAGCAACACCCACAAAAAATAAGAACTGAGCCTGAAACTCCATCCAGGGTTCACCCCTTGAAAACAACCCTGGAGGCTCTCCAGAGTGGGTATATTACTACATAAATTCCAAGATCAATTTGGCCTGAAACAATTGATCCATCCCTTCTCATCCAAAGTCATGCAGCAAGTCAATGTCATTAGATTGAGAAAAAAACCCCAACAACTTGAAACAAGATGCACTATCCTAGCAGTAAGGGCAATTAATACCTTACTTGACAAGATAGGGGGCTCACCATCACCTAGAGCTTTAAAAATGAAATTAAGCATCTTTCTAAAGGATGCATTTCGATTCACCACCCTTATAATTTGGGATAGTTATTCTCGTGAGAAAGTGACATTGCAACCTATCATTTGACTATCAGTTAGTGGTGTCATAATATTTCAGTATCAGTTGTCTGTTTCCAGTACATAAGAAGTATGTATTTTAGTGGAAGAGAAGCATTATAATCCTGTGTAAGGTCAGGGGGTGGAAGCATAGCATGTTTTGCCCATGGGAGTTTCATTTGCTGTAGTGCTTATGATCCTGTGAGCAGGAAAGCCAGGCTCTCCAACACCCTTACTTTTGGTCTACGCACCAGACTACACCATCTGGTCATTGGGATGATTACTACATGGGGAAAAATACAAGAAAATGACATTTTCCAGAGTGACAATGTGATTAGGGTGCTCTATTCCATACAAACAGGACTGATTCTGAGAAGGCGGCTGACTGTGCAGTAATCAGTCCCTTAGCTAGGCAGGCTGCATTTTGAGCAGTGCAGCTCAGATGCTGCATATGGGATAAGACTCAATTCTGCCTTCCTCTTCACCAAGGTCAGTTCTTTGTTTAGTCTCAGTATTCCCAGAGGGAAAAGATTACATGGACAGTATTTAGGAGCTGCATGAGACAGCTTTGATGACTGCTCTTGAGCCTCATCCTCCGCATCAAAGACTAAAGAGTCTGGGATCAATTCTCCCCTGCTATACCAGTGACAATCTCACCCCTTGTGGTTCCAAGCCTGAGTGAGATTCAGCAAGTGGAAATAATTCTTGAGAAGCAGAACCCTGATATGCTCTCTCCATTCATAGTAACAGTGTACTTTATGCCAAGTGACTCATTACCATGAGTGAAGGGAACATGATTCAACCAGAAAAGTGCATGTAATTTGCACAGATTACTTTCCCCGCTTGGTTTCCGTACTGTGGAGTAACAGGGACTGCCTTCAAGACAGAAAAAAAGGGTAGTCCCGTGAGTAGTTCTTTGCTTAAGTATTAAGAGATAATAGATTGAAGAGACATTCAGATATGGCAGTCTAGAAAAAAAGCAACATTATGAAGAAGGGAGCCTTGTGTTCCACAACACTTCTAGTGCTGTGGAAGCAAGATGAAACTAATGTTTGGAAGATGCTTCAAACACCATTTGTGAATTAAGGAATGCTTCTTTGCAGCCTGCAGAAGAAAGAAAGAGGAGGTGGCCTCAGGCATTGAGTTGGTTGGATTTCAAGATTTGCTTTTCTTGCCTGGCTGGGTGCAGCTTGTGTTTGTGTTCATGTTTCAGTGGTGACACCACCCTCACAGCCTCTGTGGAAAGACGCACCACTGTTGAGCTCACTTCTGAAAAGGAGGCGTTCTTCAGACGCACACCTTGCTCTGGACTCTGCAGCGTTGCACAAGATGGAACTCAAAGACAGCTGTCAGCATTCATGTATCAGACCATTAACCTAAAACAAGGGTGTGATTTCAGTTACAATTCAGCACTGTAGTAGCTGCAGTGGGTAGTTTATCATTTCTTTTGCTGAAGCCCTTGCTGGGAGAAGCACGATAGGAATAAGCAACCAGTTCCAGTGAAGTCACAAGGGCAGACGCAAACTGCTTGCTTTGTAGCATAAATGGCTTAATGTGACAGGGCATGCGGGAAGCAGGAGATCTGTCAGGGAAGATAAACAGAAAAGAAAAATATTACTTCAGAATAACTCATCCCAAGTAAATGGAGCTTTCCAAAGCAGCAGCATGCAAAATACTTGATTTCAAGAGTTTCATCCTGGCTCCAGGCAACATATGATGCTTCGCCTGAAAAACAAGCCAAGCTCAAGAAAACAACTTTGCTAGATTAAGAGAGCAAGGAGGGATCGGGGAGAACTGAAGTGACACGTGGCTCACCAGATGAAGGGTTTATTTTACTGTAAGAGTGCAGTGAGGCTTTCGAAGAGGCAGATAAGCATACAGACTTGAAACTTGCAAAACCCTTCCCCACACTTAGAACTGCAAAGTTGACCACGCTGTATTTTAAGTGTGCAGAAGCAACGTTGCACCTCCTTAGAGCAGCACAAAGCAGACATGCAAATCAGCATGCAGCTACAAACCCATGGTTTTATTCAGCTTTCTGTCCACAGGCTTATATCTCATGGAGTTTGCTCCCTTTACCTTGCATTTCTCATCCTTCTGACCCAGTGGTTCAAAAGGGGTTGCCTACCGAAACCTGCAGTGCTGCTGGAAAAGGAGGTTCACCTCTGCTTTCCTGAAAGATGGCATGTGCTACTGCCTGGTGGGTGAAATTACACTCTCTACAAGGTATTCCCTTAATCTTCCAAGTTCTTTTTCTGGAACCACATATAAGAACTCAGCTGGAAATTAAAGAGGAAATGGGTAATAGAAGGTACTGCAAAAATAAATAGAATCCAGCAGTAACAGAGTAAAAATTAAATTGCTGTGAAGCATCTGAAAATCAGCTTCACATTTTGAACTGGTTCAAAGCATGGATGCCTCATGCTCCTGGGAAAACCAGAATGCAGGAAAGGGTAGGAAATACCAAACTATCCGTACAGGAGCATTCCCAATTCCCACAGCCCCACAGATCCTATTATTACCTTTCGCATTCTCACCACATATTTCAAACTCCTTTGCTTTCCCACACCACCTTGGCTGTGCTGCCAGCCATGCTGGAAGCATTTGCTTGAAGACAATGCCCTGTGAGTCCACTCTTAGCAAGAAACATCACCCAGGACCTGGACACAGAAAAAGCCATGTTTGCTTGAGAACTTCCTTGTAAATGGAAGAGTGATGCCCATTCTGGGAGGTCTTACAGCAGGAGAGACCACATAGGTGATGAGACCATTGCTTCCAGCTGAGGAGCAAAAGGGTGTGGTTCTTCTTAGGAGATGGCAGAGATTCAGTGGCTGCTTGGGATTGGCTTTATGCTTACTGAAGGCAGATTTGAGGAGACTCACTTCTAGAGTGTTTAACAGCATGCACTAAATCATCAAATGATCCACATAGACAAAACAAAGTGGTGTATATGGGTTATTTTAATGTGAGATAAACTGACCTGCTACCAATTCCTTGTGTAGGTAATCTCTGCTGCAAACACCTCCTCAGAATTTTGGGGCCAGCAGATCCATCCTTAGTTTCCTCCTATGTCGTGATCTCCTTCAGCTTGTTCCACCTCCCGCAGCAGCGGGAGATGGCTGATGCTCACGGTCCACAGGGGTGTTCTTGCACTGGGGATCCTTTTGTGGGAGGGGGATGAATCAGCTCTGTCCCACCTCTGTTGCAAGAGGGCCCTTTGAACCACTGTCAAACAGGCACACGACATTTCTTACACTACCAGCTCCTTGGCTTTCCCTAAGGAAAAGGGTTGGTTTTGTCCCTTTCAAAAGAGGGAGGGAGGAGAGAGGAGATGAAACCAACAACAAGGCCTTGTAAGCACTGATACGGCCCTAAGGGCTTCTCCACACTAAAGCTGATCCAGCAGTGTAACTCCTACAGGCTACTATTTTGGTTTCTGTTTGTTCTGTCTGCTCTTTAATTAGGACTGTTGCCTACAACTGTTTCCAAGGCCATTCTCAGCTCTGTCTTGGAAGTCAGTTCAGATGTCAACAGTTACACTGTGAATGGGCTTAAAGCAAATGGATAAAGACCATAAACTTGACACCAGAAAGTGTAAATCTCCAAAAAAAAAGAGTGAGTTGGACTTTAGGCGTATGACAGAGAGGGTCCATGACCAGAGAAGACACTGGGGGAGCCTCGGGTCACCAAAAGAGTACATATGCAGTGCTGTGTGTGCACCCAGTGGATCAGTAGCTTTGCCTTCTCCTGCAACAATGACACGAAAACACAACACTGGTAACAATCTGCTTCATCAATACATTTAAACCCTCCAAGACATCAGAACTTTAGCTTCTCAGCACTTCCGGGGGCTTTTGCAAGTGGGCCATGGTTACAAGCGGCAGAAGCTGGGGAGCTGATCTTCAGCTGAGGCCTTCGTGGGCGCAGCTCCATGAGTAAACAGGAGTCAAAAATCACTAGGTGAGAGCTTACAAATGGGGAACTGAGGCACAGGAAGATTAATAATAATGATACTCAGCATTTATTTATTGCTTTAAATGGTCCACACCCTTTACAGATGTTCACCCTCACAATACCCCGGGGAGGGGCAACTGGCTATTATTATCCTGTTTTTCACAAAGAGGCTGAAATGTGGCTTTCCCCAGGCCAAACAGCTAACAACTGGTGAACATAATTCTGTGCTTCAAGTCCAGCTCAAGCACTCCACATCCTCATGAAAGAGCGTATCGCAGTATGACCAGCCTTGTCTTATTGCTACACATGGCAGCAGCACATTCTTAACCCCTTTGTGGAAATGGTTGGTTCAATGCTAAGTATGAGGAGGCTTCACCTGGTGAGGACACATGACTTCTCCTTCAGACAACCCTCTCCCCCAGCCCTGCGCTCCAAGTGTGCATCCTTGCTGGGCTCACTCCTCATACACATCTCCCCGCAACAACAATTGTATTTCTCCAGTGCTTCCCATAACAATATTCTACTTTTCCTTTGCTTTTCCAGCTGAAGGAGGACCACACAGGGCTGGGAATGGAGCTGAGCGATGATTCCTAGGAGGATAAATAGAAAGAAGGGAAACAGCCACCAGGCAATGTTGACATAAGCCCGAGTGGAAACGAAACAGTTTCTCGCCAACAGAGTGAGCTTCTGGAAGAGACCTGGGAGAGCGGTAGAAGGGGGTGAAAACCAAGGACCTAAGCAGAAAGACACCAAACTAACAAATAAACCCACTTCTGCAGTTTTTCTTCTTTGTTTAACTGGTGAGTAATTTTATCTTTTTTTTTTAATTCCATGTAGCTGCTGTAGTATTACAAATCCATGTAACCAGCCATTAGCATTTGTGTAAGAGTGCCCATTGACTTCAGAAGGAGTTGTAAAGTAGGTACTTGGTACGTCATGTAGTCACTCATTGGGCTGTTTGAGGACATAAATGTGTATAAAAATGCAAAGACTATTTGGTTTTATGGCTGTGGAAGCAAATAAGTATCGGAGAAGTATTTTCTTCAAAAGTGGCAAAATAGAAGAGGTTGTGTACTGTTCTGGATATTTGGAGAAAAAGGTATATTTTAAAATGGAGCATTGGTTTGTCTTCAGGAACGTTTTTGGCTAAGTGGTCAGTTTGTACAGGGAGTTATACCCCTACAGATAGATCTATAGGAATGGCTGCCTGGGACACATGGGATCACACCTGCTGATGAAAGAGGTCTTTCCAGGCTGGTGCTCCCTCCAGCTTCCTTTGGAAGCACTGAGCTGTGCAGCCCACAGCTGCCAAGGTTCAGTTCTTCAAACAAACAAACAAAGCTGGGACACCAAAGCTGTGATCAAGAGAATTGCATTGCAGCACTCAGCTCTGCTGTGCTCCCCGCACTTTGGGAACTGCGTCTCCATTTCCTGATGGAACACTCCCTTCCGTCCTGCAGCAGGGGCCACACTAGGGCAGTCCCCCCCTAAGGAAGCCCTGGGGTGCCTTGCTGTGACACTGGCAGTCCCAGTGGCATTCAGCCTGCCTCCCTCTGTCACACCCAACCGCTCTGCTCCTACAGTGAATTAACAGCCAGGGTTTCCTGTGGCTGCCATGTCCATGGATACGGATCACAGCCTCATTATGTCAAGCCCGTGGAGAAGGTTGTAACAACAGCAATGGGAGTTGGTGCGAGTGAATAAAATGTGCGGCGCTTCAGTTCAAGAAGGCAGACCCTCCGCTCCCTTCCTCGCTGCCCCCGGCTGCAGACACTCCTCGTCCCCCCCAGGCTCAGTGGGGCAATGGGCACGCTTCCAGCCAGAAGGGATGAAAGGGACGGGTCAGAGGCCAGGCCCTCCCTCCTGACCCATGTGGTGTCAGAAGCCCTAAAACCCATCCATCAGATGTAAGTGCTCGGTTATCACAGAGGGAGTGCTCGGGGCTTTGTCTCCATGGGAGGATTGTGTCAGTATCAGTCAGGGTAGGAACACGTACTGCTGCGATCCCTTAGGGCCCTTCTTTGCTAGGAAAATGTGAGTCCTTAATGCCCATTAATTAACTTGAGGTAGGCTCTGTGGGAAATGGGTAGTTTTCACATGAAGTTATGTTAAAGAGCAGCTCTGCACACTTTATTTGCTGTATGATTCAGCAAAACTCAAGCATGCACTCAAGTTCAAACATGCACTTTGAGCTCAGTGACGTCAGCGGAAGGCTGCTAAAATGCTTCAGTGAATTGGAGCTTATTTAGACTGCGTCTGATTTAGGGATAGGCATCAGCAATCGAAAATTCCCTGCCCTCTACCTTGTACTGTACTACCTGAGCATGTCCTCCTTACCTTGTGGCTGCAGAACTGCTAGCACTTGGAAAATAACTTAGACTCTAGTCTAAGAAAACTGGGCTTGCTTAAGACTCAGTAGAGCTTTGTGGTCAAGGTACAGAGATGTGTGGGGTTTTCTGCAAGCCTAAGTCAGCCCCTCTGCAGTGAGGTCCAATACCCCAGTTTTCTGCTTTCCTGAAAGCTTTTGCACGAGCTGACTGAAGTGCTTTGTGCCAAGAAGCTACAAGGCACTGCCCAGATAGGCTGGAAAGCTTGTGAAACCGCTTTGTGCGTCTGGAAAGCAGTAAGAGCTCTGGAATGACAAGTTATTGCTATAAGGTTGAGGAGAGCATCTCCTGTTCATCTGTGCTTTCCTGCCTGGATAGTAGCAGGCATAAAGCATGAACCACAAGAAAGCATTTCCCATAGCTATTTTTTCCCCTGCTGTAAGACGATGATATAGGAGGGCCCCAGAAGCAGTAAAAACACCATCCTTCAGTCTGGGGCCGCCTTGCAGCTGGGACAGCAGATGCAAGACTCAGGCTGTTCCTTATTCTCTCCTGCCCCACTTAGCCTTTGAAAGGGCTCTCCTCCCTCCATGCATGCACTGACAGCCACCAATGCCTAATTATGGCTCTTTAACCTTAAAATATGACAGCACTGTGCTGCACTTACATGATCCTGTAATCATATCTTCCTACAGATGCCCTTTTCATGCAGCTTAAATATTTTACAAATACATGTCTAAGTACAAATCTACTGCATTAACTCTTGTATAGAGGGTACTTATTTTCAGCATGGTGGCTGGGATTCCTATAAATATAATTTGCCGTGCAGTATGACATAGCTGGGCTAAAATGCACAGCTTTTACTAGCTAAAATACTATAAAATATGCTACAACATGTTTCACAGATGAATCACTTTTAAACCATGCCTTGAAGTATCATCTGTCACTGCAGTTCCTTATTGTAATACTTTGTGAGAGCTAAAGGAAAAGAGAGAGGAATTGCCCTTTAAATCTCTACAAAGCCTACCATCCAGAAGAAATTAGGGACATTTGTTCTTGGAGTCAGATGGGTTATGTAAGAGAAAGCTGTGCACAACAGGTTTTATTGGGGTGGAGGTGAGGGGAATGTGTTTTCTCTTATTTATTTATGTGCTATTCGAGGCATGTTCAAGGACCAGCTCAAGAGCAACAGCTCATGAACAACTCCCAAACTCTGTAAAAAGCAGCTGTAATCCAAAGGGTGCAGAAAATCATTTCATCTCAGCCCAAGATGCCAGGCCACTAGGGTAGAGACCCCAGTAAAGCAAAATGGCCTCATACCTGCTTTACATTAGGTCCCCAGTGGAAAGCCTGCATGTGAACAAAACAGAGGATTAGGTCAGGGAAATCATCAGCAGATAGTAAGATGTTCCCATATTCAGTAGGTGCCAGTTGCTCTACACAGTTCTTGCTTCAAAGAAGAACAGTACTGGAAAGAGCTACTTAGAACACAACCCCCCAGCAGTCACAGACAACCTGAGGAGCAGTCAGTTGGGTAACAGCCATAAAAGATCCATGCCGAAGACCTTTGAACACTTCCCAATATATAAAATCAAACTGAAGCCTGAAAGACCCAAAATTACAGAAAGAACAGTAATGATCTCCAATGGGGCGTCTCCAGTCTGGCCAAAGGTTTTAAATAACTTGTGTGATTGGAAGGCACACACTTCGCTTCTGCTACTAAATGCATCTTCACTTGCCAGATCCTCAAGTTTTCCAGCATTCCCTGCCTCGCTGCAAGGGCCCTGGATCCAAGTGTAAGGTTATCCCCTGAGCTGCTGAAGTCCTTCACAGACCCAAGAGGTTTCCTGTAGACTGCAGCAGGTTTTTCTAAGCCAGACTCTCCCTGGGGTCTTCTCTCTCTTCTTTAAAGCTACCACTGAAATAACATAGTAAAGGCAGAGCTGGAGTAGCAGGGATGCCACAGCTGGTGGCCACAACTGTGAGTTTGGGCCAGAATGCATTGTTCTTCCTTCTGCAGATGCTTTCTGTTAATAACACACTTACTGCTGAGATGTTTTCTTCTTTAGGGATCTACAGCACGAAGCAAAAGAGAAAATCCATTTTTTTCATTCACCATTTTGTCAGGATAAACAAGAAACTAGGAATGATTCCGTTCCCCCTGACATGAATAAACAACACCCCTGTTATTCTTTGCCTGTCTAAAGTTTCATCAAGACACAAGCTCAGGCTTACAAAGATATCTAAAGGCCGTTAAAATGCTGCCTGATAGAATAAAACTTGACCTCCATCTTAGAGCAGCATAGCACAAGTGCAGGAGTTGCGCATGCAGGAGTAGCACAAGTGCTGGAGTGTGCACACACAACTAGCCTGATTGCCACAGGGACTCTCATTAGAGCTGCAGGCACCAGCTCCACCGTCCCTCGTCTACAGAAGATGCAACCAGCACGGAAGTAATTCCAGAAGGTTTCTGCCCCTCCAACATACTACAGGGAAGCATCCTCTCCTACTCATCTGAATGCAAGCATTGCAACTATTTCATCCTGAACCACAGCATTCGGTTGAGGTGAAAAGCCACTGGATTGTGTCCCCCTGCCTTTTGTTCATATGTGCCTGAAAATAATGTAATCAGAGGGGAAAAGCCAAGTATCAGCCCAGGACCAGTTTTCTGCCATCTTCAAGGCAAGGCATGATTCAGGATCATTGGACATCTTCTTCATGCCCAGCACTAGTCCCAGGTCTGGTGTAGCCTGCGTAGCTTGACGCAGCTTCCCACTTCACTCCACCCAGAGAGCTCAGGTCTTCTGTCTCAGGCTGCACAGCTGAGTGTGTCTCAGTACCAAAACCCATTATTAAGTCAGTTGGACTAATGCCTTCACACACATTTTGTAAACAGCTTCAGACCATGTCTCATGACTTCTCCAGAAGGAGGGTGAATCAGAGCTGGCCACTGAAGAAAGCTGTAGTGTCTGGGACCCCCCCTTCATTTGTTTCAGAAGCTGGAAGGTGCACATTGTGCTTTGCATGCATTTTTAGTTCACTTTCTTTAGTCACCCCGGTGATCTGGCAATGGGGAGGTGAGAATCTTTTCTCTTTTTGACAATACCAGAAAAAAAAAAAAACCAGGAAAAGCCAGAAGAACCAAGTCTCAGTTTTATGCAGGAACCTTCACAAAGCTCCCCCAAGCATTTGCATCCAGAATAAATCTGTCTCCAGGAGACTGTAACAGCCAATCACACCACTTTCCATTGATCACACTTGCTGTGTGCCCTGTGGTCCCTGCAGTTGCACTTGCATCCCAACATACAGTGCTCACACCAGTGCAGGACAAAGCTGCTGGGTTTGTCTGCCCCTCTCCTACCCCCATGCCTGTCCAAAGAAAGGCTGTATGCTTTTGAAGGCATGCAAATCTCTGCCCTATAAACCTGACTCCATTTGGCCTCTCTTTTAGCCCCAGAGATTTATGTATCCCCTCTGTTTTAAGTAAATTCACTTCCAAGATCATGACTGCAAAGGTAAGTTCAGGCTTAAACCCATGAAAATTATGTGGTTTGAGTTCCCCAGGGATTAGCATGGTTTCTGCAGTCTCTATGCTACTCAAGCTCCCCCGTACGCTCCATAATCATTTCCAGCTTCCTTCATGCTCCCTGACTCGGGACTATAACTCAGCCTGTCACCCTTTGTGCTCAAGAGGCCCCTCTGGTAGCTCCTTAGTTTGCTTGGGCATCAGCCAACACACAGAGCCCCATGTCCTGGGCAGGAGGGATGGGGTGCTGGTGCCAGGCGTGGTGACTTGGTACAGCAGAGCCCTATGAGGTGCCAGTGCAAGAGCTCTGCATGTGAGACCCCCAAAACC
>JANRGW010036851.1:49751-139608 GCA_024733675.1 Psilopsiagon aymara | reverse complement strand
TGCCCATGGCAGGGGGGTTGGAACTGGATGATCTTAAGGTCCTTTCCAACCCTAACTATTCTATGATTCTATGTGTGTAGCACATCCACTTTAACTTTGCATTGTCAAATGGGTACCTGCACTAACTGTGCTATTGTGAAGCCAGCACAGTTGGGTGGTGATCATTTCCCCCTGGGCTGTTGAGCAGCCCAGGGAGGAAGCAGTGCAATGGGAAGGAAGGAGTGATGAGCAGGGATAGAGGGAAGATGATAGAGCGCTGCTTCCTTGGGCAGCAGTGCTGGATGCTGACATGTCAAACTGGTGCTTAGCGCTCTAACTCACCATCAGTAATGAATGCCACCTTGAGATTATATCTGTGCATAAGATGTATAGAGACAGGTAAAACCCTGGGGCTTTTTCTGGGAAAGTAAATAGCTCTCCCTATCTAATTGTCTTCACAGGAAACATTAGCTCATATATTTTAACATATTATAGGAGACATTCATTCTCTCATATGAGAATGAGAGAACATAATGTATTTTATGTAATGTATTGAAAAAATGACTTTCAGCAAATTGGTACGTTATTGACACGTTAAGACCTATTGCAGCCTCACGTTCCATCTTTTAGGATAAGAAATACACCGCAGTTTTGATCTGAATGGTCACTCAATATCCTAGGGGACATTCTGCAAACATACAGGTAATGGCTCTTATTTTCAGACCACATTTAAAACCAGCTAATTACTTCTGAAGAGAAAATTCTTCTGGTGCTTAAAGTGAGAAATAACGTTCTACATGTTCTTCACTGAAAAGCAGAATTGCTGTGCAGCCCTGTGCTCCTATCATTGTTTTTATCCTGAGTGGCCACATGACAGTGATAGGTTGACTTCTCTTTATAAGAAATTGGAGAATGTTTTTGGGTATTCAAGAAGAAAAGATGTCAAAGAAATGCAAAGTATGACTATTTATACATGGCCATGCCTGAGTACAGGTTGGTGAAGTACGTTGCAGTGGGAAATGCTTGTAAACAAACCTTAGTAATGTCATGAACTCTGAGCTATGTATTTGCAGCTTGGATGTGTAGGGTGTGAGGTAATAATTATAATACTTGTTTCTGATAGGTTGGTCATCTTTTCACTCTGGAGTACTTCAAGGTTAAAGCTAAGTGCGTCAAAGGTATTTTATTGTAATTGCTTAAAAAGAAGCCCTCAGCAGACAAATGTGTAGCCAGACTTTCTGAAGCCATGAAGCAAACAGAGCAATCATAAGTCTAATGCTTCTGGAAAGCTGGAATACAGCCCACCATTTTGCTTGTTCTTTTGGTTTCCTTGGTGTTCCTTTCAAGACTCTTTGTAGTAATTCTTCAGAAAGCAAGAAAAAAAAAATAGTTGTTGTATTGCTCTGTGCCTGTTAAAGCCTCATTTCCTATGGATTCCTGCCTGTGTCCCTGTACATGGTCTCTTCTTCACCCCAATTTCTCCTTTCTCCTTGTGTTTCCTTCCATGTGATGTTTCCTCTGCAAACCTCTAAACCTCTTGCTGCTGTCTCTGCAAGAGGCAGCATGTGCTCTGGCTCATCCTCACCAACACTTGCATTAACCAGTGGCCTGCTGCATGCTGTGCTGAAAGCCCTGATGGAGCCTGCCCTGGCACTTCTTGTTAAGATCTCTGCTCTCAGAAGCTGCCTTTACTCAGTCATTGGTTTTTCTAAATCTCCTGGAGGCTTAGTCATCTTTGAATCTCTTCTCTCTGTCAAACTTTGTTTGCAGGTGGCAACAGCTTCAAAAGTTAAGGGGAGCAAATGGGTGGACAGCGCGTGATTGCACAGATCTTTTTTATTTGAGGAACAGCTAAAAATTAAGTAGGGAAGCTTGCTAGAGTCCAGATTTTGGCAGGGGTTTTTGATATCAATTGCAGAAGGTAACATTGTTGGATTCTTCTCTTTTCTAGTAAATGTGACGTGCTTCGGTAATGCACAAAAAGGTTGTTCAAAAGCACTGGTAGAGGTTGATGTAACGTCTTGTATTTTGAAAGTAGCACAAATAAGAACAATTTCTTAATGTCTTTTATGCTTTCTGTGCAAACCTCCAATAGATTTTTTATTTTAATTCCTTTTTTCTTTGAGAGATTTTTTGAGTACTTGCTTATTCTTTCGCTATCTGGCACCAATATAATTTGAGAGTGCTTGAAGTCATAGAAGTAAATGTACGCTTTTATCACAAGTTAAAGGAAAAGGTACTTAATATTCAAGTATCAGTGCACTGTACTGATATTTCAATACTGAATACTAGCAAACAGAAATAAAAGGAGTGGATAATTGATCAGTAATAGTTGTATTCAAGTTGCCAGAATCAGCTTTCCAGTAGGATAATGAGGGAAGTATAGGAGGATGGGGGAAGTTTATGGCTCTTTTGGGTGACGTCTAGCAAAACACATCAGCCTGGACAATGTTGGATCTGTAAAAGCATGTGAACATGTTTGTTTGAGAAGAGCTAAGTCTGCATATGTATTTCATGGGGAGCACAGACTTAGTTTTGTTGGGTACAGGTCTTGGAGTTTTTGTACTCGTACTCACATGAAGTGCTCATACTCTTCAGGCTCCTACAAATGCAGTTGTTACTGCATTAAGGCTTTCATCGAAGTATAATTCTAGAGATTTCTGGTTTAATTCAAAACTGGCTCACAAATTAAAAGTATAATTTGACTTAAAACCAAAAAAGGGCATTTGTTCACTTTATCCTCTGGTTTTCAGGAGCAAAATCAATTCAATTTCTTAACAATCTGTAGCTCAAAATGAAGAAAATGTGTTAACGTAATTTCTCCTCCAGTTTCTTGAATTGAAATTCTGAAGTGTAGTGCTTCCAGAAAGTGCCGACTTTCTGAGCTTTTCCAGCCTACATAATTTGGAGATAAATGGGGAAAAGTGTAATCAAATGATGTACCAAAGGCAGCACCAGAGCAAACTGATTGTAAGAGGTTATGGCCAGACCCCTTGAATTCTTGTTTGTTTGTGTAGTTTGACAGTTGCTCTGCAGTAATGTCTAAAGAGTCAGACTAACTGGACTTCTTGTACTTGTCACCACCCCAAAGAGCATACCTTCTGTGGGACAGCATGTAGTCACTGAAGGAGACAGAGGGGGAGAGGCAAGCCGCTGCAAGACCTGAGAAGACAGAGCATGAAGCAGTTCTGGATCAGGGAAGGTCCTACATCACCCTCTATTAATAAACTGGTTGCTTTGTATGAAAATTGATTAATTTATTTACTCTTTTGTATCGTAGGAGCAAATAGAACCGAGCAGTTAAGATTAGAAATACACATAAAAGGAACGATGAGCAAAAACTTTGGGGGTAGGTTTACTTTGGCTTAAATACAGTATAAGTGAGAAAATACTTGTTTCTAGAAAACAACACTTACTTATATTTGTCAAGAGAGGGTGGACAACAAGGGGCATTATACTTAGCCAAATGATGTGAGATGCATTTTGGGATTGAGGAGACCCAAACTGAATTCATTTCCCCCTTGTTTCAAAAGCTGCTTTATGCAATTTGCATGTATTGGAAGCAAAGAAGAGAACATATGTTTCCTCTCTTTAAGGAAGTGTTTTCACTGTCAGCCTTACACAGCCATCTTTCACTTTTCTTTCACCTGAGGATGTTATATCTGGACTGATTATGCAGCTGACACTGTAGCCTGATCTGTTGATTAAGGGATTTTAAAGAGGGTTTGTTGTGTGATTTCCTTCAGGTTGGAGAGGATATAAAATGGGTTTCTAATTTCCTGGATCTCTAGGTTTCACATAATGGGGAGCATCCCATTTTCTGCTTTATGCTGAATACAGTTCTAAGCAGGGGACTTGCTCTGAATGTTCCCCAGAAAGTTTAGGCACAGGAGTCTCATGCAGGGACCCTAAGCAGCAGTAGATACTAAGGGGCTTGCGCTGAGTAAGATGGTAATCAGTACATTTGTTTATAAGCAATAGAATAGTAAGAAACTGTTTTCTTCAGCTGCTAATAGTAGCAGGAGGGGGAGGAAGGGCATTTTTTCTTACTTTTCAGTACAGTGAAGGCACATCCTCACTTTGCTTTCAGGATAGCATCAAAACCCTTTGACCTTCCTGACTTGCTGTAATAAATATTGTTTAATGCACAAAGACCTGTGGCTTAATAGTTGTTAGGAAGGGAAAAAGGAGATGATGTTTCCAGATGACAGTGATCATTGTATTAGCTGGGAGCGTTACTCTGGTTCTAAACTGCCGTTATACTAGGGTCATGCAAAAGGCGAAAGGAACAATCTCTGTTATATAGAACTTAAAGTCCAGAGGCAAGACAGAGATACAGATATCAGGAAATAGCTGAACAGTGTTGGCTGGTGTGCCAGGGTCCAACTGTTCATGCGTTTGTAGAAAGGCATTGCAGTAAAGGGAAATTTGGAAGATGTTTTGCAGATGTTTGCAGTGAGTTCTTTCCGAGTGCAAGGAGGTACATTAAGAGGAGGTTTGAAGATGATTACTTCAAGGCAGTGGGCAGTGGAGGTCCCAGACCTTTTCTGCAGCATCAGTTAGGTCTTGCTCAGGAAGCAGAACTGTGCATTTACTCTTAGGTTTTCCTGCAGTGCAGGAAACTGTGTTTTGCAAACACCAAGGAATTCATTTTCATACTCCCTGTGAAATAGAGCGCTAGTGAGAGGGTTTTTCTGAGTGCTCATTAAATTTGTGCGGTTCGAGATGCTCAAGACATTTAAGATTTAAATTTTTTTCAGACTGCTTAGCTTTATATAGGTTTACATAGCACTTGTGTCTCAAAGCTTTGATTGACTTGATTTGCAGACTGTAAATGTGCCAAAGTGAAAACCGAACTTGGATATGCATAAGATAAAGAAGATTCTTTTGTCCTTTGGAAGCAACAATACATTAGCTTATAAACTTCGTGATTAATTAATTTAGAACGTTTACTTGAATTGCCACAGAATCTGGAAAGGACCTCTTGACTTGTGTACTTTTTATGGGAACACTCTTCGTGATCAGCGTCATTTCTTAGAAAATGGAGAGTCTTTGTTGAGCTAATAGTGCAATACAATTATGTCTAAGAGGTAGAATCTGCCTTTTCAGAGGAACATTTAATAATTAAAAGATTACTTTTGCCATTTCTGCCATTCCAAGTCCTGCTCAGAACTCACTTAGCAAATTGTGTTGTCACAGAGGTAGGAATCCTAAAGGCAAGTTCCCTTTACTCATTCAGAATAGTCCATTTTCAGTATTGAATTGAGTAGTAGTTGAGCAGACAAAAATAGGTACTCCAATCTTGCGGTTAAAGACATAATGCATATGTCCAAGGAAAGATACATTTGTGTAGCCAAGTGCAATTTTAGTATTTCACACATTCTGTAATTTTAGCAATGCTTCTTGCAGATGTAATGTTTTCAAGTATTTGTACATTCTGGCTATTTGGCAGGAGTTAAGTCTTTGGATTCTCTTTGCTGAATCACTTGCTTGGCTACCCTGCAACAGTTTTCCTTTCCTCCAAAGCAGGAAATGTGTGCATGGAATCTCAAGGGTTGTATGTATGAAAAGCAGTGCTCTTACACATGGAAACAGTAGGTCACAGGGAAAAAATACTCAATATACTGATATGCTATAGCATTTATTAATAGGTAGATAGGCCTTTAGGAGAGACACACACGTTTTCTGGTAATCAGAGGGCTCATGTAGTTTAGTAAAAAAAGAAAAATGCAGGAAGATTGCATGACTGCAAAAAGGACATCTCACACTACAGTCGATTTGTCCGCTTGAGCTATTCTTCCTTTACAGGAAAAAATCTGATGATTATAAGGGAAAGAACTTACCTATAAATACCAATTCCGTTAAATTATTAAGCAGCAATATGTTTTCATTACTCTATTTCCATCTCTGTTAAGGTTGACTGTGGGTTCTTAAAAAAAAGAGCTGTTTCTGATTGAAAATGAATAGATATTGCTTAAGCAATGATCTTGTTCTATAGATCTGTTGCAGGGATTTTGTCTTTTAGAACTTTAAAGCTGTACGAATATGAGTTGTTTAATGAGATAGTTGATTAAATTAAAAGAGGGGAGATTTAGATTATATAATAGGAAGTTCTTTACTGCAAGGGTAGAGAGGCCCTGGCACAGGATGCCCAGAGAAGCTGTGGCTGTCCCATTCCTGGCAGTGTTCAAGGCCAGGGTGGACAGGGCATGGAGCAGCCTGGTCTGGTGGCATGTGTCCCTGCTCATGGCAGGTGCTTGGAACTGGATGAGCTTTAAGGTCCCTTCCAACCCAAATGGTTCTGTGGTTCTATGTTTCTATGAGAGTGATGATGTCCATGTTGCCAGGGGAATGCTGCATGTTCCATTGCCTTTGACCCCAGGGGCTGAAGCAGTACCCACACCAATGGAGGAGGTATAGCCAGCAAAGTCCATTTGGCTGCTAACCAAGGCTGCTTGAAGAGCCTCTTGCACATAGCTGGAGAAGAAATTGCTTCCTCTCCACCTGTCTTCAGAAGTTTTTGCTGTAGTGTCTGTGTCTTCCTTGCTTAGTGAGTTGTTAGCAACTGCTTCTGAAAAGCCTTTGTTCAGTTTCCTCATGAGAGACTTCTTTGTGCTGGATGTTCGAAACGCATTTGTCATGGGGTTTAGCCGTAGTGCTTTCCAGATGCCTTGCATGTGCCCTGTGTCCAGCAGCAAGCATGTGTGGTGACACTGTGGCAGTTGGTCAGAACATTAAACAAGGATATGTATGTGCAGTGCAGGTTGAGGAATAAAGCATGTCAAGTTCAGAATGAAGATGGAGAATGGTATTCTAATGTATTACATTAACTGTTTTCGTCCATTTAACATTTTGTTTCTGAAATAAGTTTAATGTGGTTAAACATTGACCTCACAGTATACCTGTGCATCATAGCAAATCTGCATGACTATATATTGTGCCTTTTGAGTTTAAAAAAATAATTGATGCGGTTAACACATTTTACTGTGAAATGGGTATTGAAGTGTACAGAGAACTTGTAACAGACTTTAATTTATAGATTCCAGAGTGTACATGATAAATGCAAAAGCTTTGCTGGCTATTTTCTAAAATGAAATGAAAGGGTAATAAAGCTTTTCTTGCAATCCACATGGCTCTTCCTCATGCCATACTAGAACCAAGAAAAGCACACTCCCTGTCTGCCTCCACCTGAAAAGCTGTTGCATATTCGTACTGTCTGAACTGCTGTCGTACTGTTCCTGCCATCTCATAACTACATGTAATTCTTGGTCTCCATGCACGCTAATTGAAAATGGTGTTTTTTATTCTCTCCTTCAGCCAATACCAAAGCTCGCAGTAATGAATTCGCTGAGAAGAATGGACTTCAAAAATACGAGTACGTCTTACATCCACGGACTACTGGCTTCACTTTTGTGGTTGAGCGTCTAAGGGAAGGTAATCCTGCTTCGTGTTTATATGTTCTTTTTGTCTTTAAGATAACAAATCTCACCTAAGCTGTAGAAGCGGATCCTCACAAAAATGCTTGAAGATCCCAAAGAAGTTCAGCCTGACTGTACCAGTCTTTACTGAACACGCAGACACATATAAGACTGCCTGCTCTGAAAAGCTTCTGGTTTGAAGTCTGAGAGCGGAGATGAGTTGTAATGTTGAATGGACAAATGGAATGCACAGCAGCATGTAGATGCAGCAAGTGAGCTGCCCAGTGTTGCCGGGTTTTTCAGGTGAGGGTGCCTTGGAGAAGCTGCTTAAAATAGTTGTGCTCTTGGTAGACAGGAGAGGAAGAGAATATGTTATACGTGCTTTCTACTTGGAAATGGTCTTCCATCCCTGTATGGATCTGGAAGTAGAGGTCTAGTCCCTGTTACAGGGGATCAGAGTATAAAGATGTGATTGCTTGCTAGATTACTATGTCTATGGGTCTTTCGGGGAGTGGGGATTTCAATGAGATTTGAGGCCATAATAGTGTAACCATTAAATAATACTGATGTGGCAGTGATTCAGATACAGATGAGTTGGAATGTGTGCAGGATATTTGAATGTGTGGTTGAAGAAAATAAACATGTGCAGTAGATATGAAGTAACTTATTTATAGGTTAGATCTTCAGGGAAAAGCATTTCTAGATCTTTAACACATGCTGGTTATTCTGACTGCCAAAGGAAGAAGTTTGAGATTATTAAAAGGAGTAAGGGCCTGTGGGTAGGTTTTCTCCCTTGCTGGAACCCTTGCTTGGATTTTTGGAGCAGAGCTGGCTTGCATTTTGCTTGATTCCTACTGAGCGGATACCCTAAAAATCACTGTAAATGCTTTGATGTTTTGTCCAGCTGGACAGGCCTAGCTGGACCGTGTATCTATTTGACCGTATTTATTTTGGACATTCAGTGGGGGATATCTTAGATTTTCATCTCTCTTGAATGTTTATTACTCAATTTGCTGTAGTAAAGAATTGCCACATATGCAATTTCAAAGGCTTGTTTTACTTTAAACTTTATAGCACCAGGTTAACCTCGTGCATAATAATATTTCTAGCCTGGAATACATTTTCACTTGAAGGAATGTTTTCCACTCGAAATATTATCAACTTAAAAATAAAAAACCAAATCCTGCATTTGCTGCAGAAATGAGCCTTGTGCTTGTACAGTCATTTTCTAATTTGGTCAAAATGCTTTTCCATTTCTGTATGAGAGATCTATGCAAATTAGCCTATTGGGTTATAAAAAGGAAAATATTTGAGGCCGATTCCAAAAACATTCCAAGATTTTTTGGGGTTTTGTTTTTTTTTGTCTGGTCTTTCAAATGCTTCTAAGTCCTACTTTACTTTAAGGCAGGCAAATCTGGTGTAAAATATAATTGTCCCTTTAGCATTGATTTTATTACTTATTGGAAACCTTGATGGCCATTATAAGCTATATATACTATGACTGTGTGCTGTTTTGTACTAAATTATGGGTGAGAAGGTAGCACCACTAGTGTTTTGAATGCTTAACTCTTAGTTATTAATTGAAGAATTTGTTTTCAATGGTTTGCAAGTGTGCCAAAACCAGACCATTTCTGTTGAAATGTTTTATTTTTATGGACAACCTAACTGTAGTTGCTTGACTTTAAAACACTTCAGTACATTATACGCCTGCATATATATATGCATATAATTACAGTATAGATATCCAGGTAGCTTTTCAGGTTCAGATGGCCTAGGGTTATTGTGCAACTCTGATTTAACTTATCATTTATACTATTTATACTTTATTCCCAATACTAGCAATAGTAAGGAAACCAGGTTTGTTGAGGATGTGGTGTTAACATGGGTCCCTGTTTATGGACTGGCCTAATGCTACAATAAGCATTGGCAGTAGCAATAAGCATAAAAATAGACTTGTTTCCTTTTTTCCTGCTCATTACTGCAAGCACAAAGCAGTGTGTGTGACTTTAACATGCAGGGAGGGAGTGTTGGAGATTTTAACATCATATTTACGTCCTTCAAAGTATTTTTGTGCATAGATGACAACCTTATTGCCCTATAGCTCTCCTGTGAATACATTTTGGCTTGTGGCTGTTTTTCATTCCTGAGGCTCAAGTGTCTTCAGGCCTGAGTACATTATTTTACTCCAAAAATAGGTTGATGAAGAGAGGGGGAAAATGTCAGTAGAAGTTTAACTGCTTTTTGAATGCTGAAGAAACTAATTTAATTTGGCAAGAACCCTGATTAATATGCATCACAAGCTGCAGCATGAAAGAATTACCTGTTAATACATAAAAATATTAATGACCCTTCTTAGTAGGGTATGGAAAAAAAAGGAAAAAGTAACCTTCAGTAAAATACTGGATTTATATCTATAGGAGAATTTCTTCCTCTAGGAAGTGCAGTCTGCACCCTGACAGCATAATCTGTCAGTTATCAGTCATTTGCTTTCCATAGGTGTCAGAAATTTCCGGACAATGTGATGCCAGTGATCACCAACACTCAAATTCCTCTGGCTGCCTTCAGGCTCTTATACAGTCATTATTTCAACTATTTGATCTATTTTACCTGTAGATGATGCTATGATGGCTTTTAAGTCATTGCTGAGGTGAAGAGAGCGAAGAAAAAAAAGAGAACTATATAACCTCCACCAAAAAAAGCAATAAAAATTGTTTAGGCAGTACATTGCCTTGGCTTTCCTTGTTTTCGCATGCCTTTTTTTCTAGCTCTTCATGAGTGATAGCTCTTACCCTCAGAGCTGACTGTGCTAAACAGAAACCCAGGTAAAAGCTAACTGGTTTTGACTTTCATTATGCTCAGGTGCCAAGGCAGTGAAAATATTGTTTTACTTGTAAATGATCACATTACTGTTTTCTTATTCGTATAAACCTTAGAATCACCCAAGAGTAAACACAGACTATGAACATGCTTCAGATGTATAATTAATAATACTCTCAGGAGAAGAGGCACTGCAGTTGTTGCTGGTTTTTAAGCCATAGATTCAGGACTGATCTTTGGAGAAGTGTGCTCTTTGGCTGAATAGTAATATTAAGTAGGATGGTTTAGTATAATGTCATTGTGTATGGTAAGAGAAAATACAGCATAGACATGAGAACACAAAGAGGGGAAGACTGCACGGTAGCTGGATAAGGTCAGCTTGCTACCTGATACACAGTATAGAGTGTTACCTGAAGATGTGGAAGTGAGTGAGAGAGGAACCAAAATTTCAGTAAGGATTAATGAAGATGGAAAAGTATTAAATATACTTAGGTTAAATATAGACTAATGAAATACATGCATTTTTCACCCCTGCAAGACGATGATACTTCTTGGGAACTATTATTGAATTTCTAGTGAATTATGCAGTCTCTGCAACAGATAAATCAGGTTTCTGAGATTCTTCATAAATCTTTACTGATGTATGTTACTCAAAACACCACTAGTCTTTTCTCCTGCCATGCTTTGAAGTTTGCTTCTGTAAGCACTTTGGCCTTAGTCTATCAAAATACTTAAAATATATAAGCTCAATTAATTTCGCATTTTCAAAGTGCTGAAGCACATTTGATCACTAATTGGGGCAGCCAGAGGAATTGGGCTATGGAAAAGCAAACCTTTGTTGACCAGAGCGACCGCTGCAGTCCCAAGGACTGTCACATCTGGCTGTTTGGCTAACAATGGAAAGCAAAGAGAAAAAAATAGTTGATTTGCTTCTTTCGAATTCCGTTTGCTTGATCAAACATATATGAGCAACAGAAAATGAACTCTAGACACCAAAATGAAGGTTGTTCATGGCTCCTTTTCTTTTTTTAACTCATCATTGCATACCTCTCTGTAACCATCTCCCAAAATCATATTTAATCCTTTTTTAAAGCTTGAACAGATGTTAAGTATGGAGTAATTTTTGGCAGAACTTGGGTTAAGGCAAATCATCTCCTTTTACAAAATGTGGGGTTTTGATAATGACAAAAATGTGGAGGAATTTAAATAAGACTTTTATAGAAATGTGCCTTTAACAATGTTAATTAAAACCATTGATGGCTCATACAATGCTTCTGAAGATCTAGTTTGTGAGATCCTGCTTTGAAAGGTCAGGAGGCTACTCATACATTAAGTATAGGTTTTCAGGCCTGGTTGTATTTTAGAAAGTTTCTTCTGAAGTGCTAAATGATACTGAAAGTTCAGATGGCTTGAATGTTCTGTTTCAAAGAGAGGGAAAATAATACTAGTTGATTTGATTCAATATTGTCTGGATTCATTGAATTACATATATTATCTTGGCATAATATCTGTAATTGTAGCCAAATAGTCTGTCGAGAGAAAATAGCTGTTTACAAATGTTTTCTTAAAATTGCTTCATGGCTTTCAAGTATTTTCTGTGGACTAAATAAACAGTAAGTGTTAAGACAGAGCAAAGGTTTTCAAGCATCATTAGAAGATTATTTGTACTTTTGTAGACAGTTATTTCTGCCAGTATTAAATTCTAACAGGCCTCTTATTGACACTTCCTTTATATCCATCAACAGTTTAATATCTGGATACACTGGGCTGGGTGTTCCTTTTATGGGCTTTATATTTTACTGGTTTTACAGCATGATGAAGAGTAGAATTATTTGCCTTATTATAGTATTTCAGCTTCAAATTTATTTCTGGCTCATAATTAGCCAACTGAAAAAAAATATAGCAGATAACAGCTGCCAACTACAGCATTCTAGAATAAAGATACAAATTCAACGTGTTTGCCTTCTTTGCATAACCTTACTGATGGAAGGAAACTGTGATTCTCATCGTGCTTCCATGATTACTTCAAAATTGATCCTTTTGCCTCAAAACAAATGTTTATATATGCACCCTCAGAAGCCAGTCTGTGTCTTCTATTGTTTATACCTGAGCTTTATAGTTGTACAGCATTTCAGTATGTGAGTATCTCAGTCTGGTTTGTTGCTAGGGAAGGAAAATTGTAGTTAGGTGTTCAATCCAGGGTATCTCTATATAACTATGTAAATATTTTAATCCTTTGATACTTATTGACTATTATGCTTTTCCGGGAGTTCTGATATCCATGTATATTTATGTACTTAACTCTTAATGCCATTGATTTGGGGTATGGTACAATGTGTTTCTGTGGCACTTTGGAGCTAATAATACAGGGAGACAGTTTGTGATTTGCAGCTTAATATATATCTAAGTTAATAGGAGATGATACTCAGCAGGTCTTGAAAGTTCACACATACGGTTTGGTTCACCTTCACTGGGGTGTGAAGTAGCCCAAGAGTTACACAGCCGGTCCTTGCAAGTGGTAGCTGAATGTCCTCGCTCTTCATGGAGAACATAGTGAGCTGCCATGTAAAGCCATAAATAGCTTATGGACCGTCTTAGAGATGAGTCTGTCTTGACCTCTACAACCATCACATGAGTCAGGGTGTTCACATTTGATATATTTGTGTAAATGCTGTTTAAAGTTGTGACTCTCGATTTAGTAATTCATTAATGAGGCCCTTCAATTTGAAGTAGCTCACAGAGCTTTCTTTTTCTTCTGACTTGGAAAGAGAGAGGCAGGAGGCTGCTTTTATGAGTGGCTGGAATATCAATGAGGAATGCTACCAAGATACTGCCAGAAACTTGTCTTCTGGTGTAAGTGATGCTTCTACTCTTTGCACGGTTGTGTCCAAGGCACCTACAGCTTGTAGGACAGATGCCATTCATTCTTTCAAATGCAAATCAAAGTAATACCCATTTCTAAGTGTGTTATATTTGGGTTTTCTTAAGGGAAAATTGGTGCAGGTGTAAAATCCAGGTCTGTAATAGCTCTGCTCATTGACTGAAATGCTTATGCTATGATGGGTGTATGAATGAATGGATATATGTCTTGCACACACTGCTTTCTAATTTGATAAACAAAGTGTGTTTCCTCTTCAGATGAGTCTTGGGTGAGGCATGTGGGTCTAGATCACAGGAGGGTCTGCTAAATTACCTTCAGAGGTTTTGTGTGCTCAATCTGAGTACATAAAACTTAAGCAGTTTTCAGGTTCAAGCATAATTTGTCTTCCACATAACAAAAGGTACAGGGCATAGAAAGGCCCCGTACAAATGACAGCAAGGGTTAGATCTGTTGTTTTAATGCAAGCTAGCCTCCCTTTTGGTGACGGAACACATTTCTCACTCCCAGAATGATATGCTGGGCTGCTGCCCAAATTTCTGTAGGTTCTGGCTGGAGCTGGCGCACTGACTGGCGCTGCCATCTCTCAGAGCAGCTCTTGCCTGTTTGTGCTGGTTGCTCGGTGCACGTGTAAACCAAAACTGGTCTGTTTTGGAAATAGGAAAATATAAGTGGCCACACGAGCATTAACTTTAGGTCCCCAATCAACTCATTTCACCCGTGAGTCCTTCAGATTTGCAGAGATTAAGCAGCAGCTCTAAACTATCATTCCTCAATGCAAGGAAATTCTTTCTTCCCGTTTTTTTTTGCCTGCTGTGCATGTGTGCCTCCCAGAGTCATGTTCCGAAGTAGACTGATACTCAGAAATTACAGAGCTGTTGTGAAAGAGCTTTGAGCAGGTTTTTTAGCTGAAAATGCAGTATTAGAGCTTCCCTGGCTGCTGTTATAATTGAACTTGTGCTTTTATGAGAATTGGATTCTGTGCCTCAAATAGCATAGCCTTTGATACAGAAATATTGGTATGTAAATTGAGGTTTGCATGCCTTTTATGCCTTTTGTGTGTTGGTAGAAAATTCATGACAAATCAGTAAATTTAAAATAACAACAAAGACCTTGTTCAAAACCACACTTTTATCTCTTGGCATGGCTGTGAAATCCAGCAATGCAGAAAATCCAGTGCAGGCTGTTGTGCTTTATTGTGAATGCTGACAGTTGTCTCTGTAATCTGGAACATGGGAAAGGGCAGCTCGACTTTTTCCAGAATCAAGTTAACTGTTGATGATTACCATATCTCTCAAGCATCTGCCTCTGTTGGCTTTGACGTACTTCTCAGGATGAGCCCCAGCTTTCTGTTAGCTAATTTCTGGCCTTAGGTGCTCATTGAAGGTTTTGTTACTGTCTTCTTTCATCTCTCTACTGGAGCAGTATTCTGTACCACTTGCCCCACCATAGTGGCAAACAGGCCAAAGTTCTGCTCCTGCAGGGCACGATTTGTTTTTCAAAGACCCCCTTTTCCCTCAGCCCCCATCCTTTACTGCTTTGGAGACAGGAACACAGCCTCTCGCTGAAGGGTTTATGGTGGATCCATGTAGTGTTTGCAAGCTGACATGTTGTTTGTGTCACCCACATATCTGTGGTGCTCATCAGAAGTATTTCAGGTTTTATGTTCTTGAGCCTATCAAGATCCATCTACTGGAATAATCTCCTTACGCTCTCTTACATGTGACTCATGGCTTGTGACAAGCAGATATACCGTGCGGTGGATTATTTTCCATTTACCTCCTTGCAGGTTATTAGTAGTCGCTGTGGTAACCATATTCAAGAATTACTATTTGCCAGCAGTTACCCCACAGTGGTATTAGAGGTTTCCACTGTTTTCTCTTAACTCAGAATACACAGTATCTGTGGTAACGATGTGGTAATGTTTGGCAACGGTGGACTTTTTTTACTTGCTTCAACTGGAGTGTGGAACAATGTTAGCTCATCAGTTCGCATACGTAGAAATGAAGCTTGGCCACAGATGAGTTCAGGAAAAGATGATTGCTCAGTAAAAACTAGAATTTTCTTCAAAATGGAAAATATGCCCCTGCCTTTGAATTTTTTTTTTAAGCTAACATCTGTTTTTCAAGGTACTATTGAAAAGGTTTTTCTGGTTGTGTACACGCTTTGGCCAGGTGGACCAAGAGCATGTGTAAGAAGGTGCATCTGCTGGGCTAGGCTCGGTCAGCATCTCTCTGGGTGCACATTTGGAAAGGTTATTAATCTGATTGAATATTTATTTGGTTTGGCTTTCCCTATGGTTTCACTCATAACAGAGCAGTAAGCAAAGCACAGGGCCTTGCAATGACCTTGGTGCTCCCTTGAGCCTGCACAGAACACCAAACAATCCATCTTGTGGGCTTATTCACTACATCCTTGTGTCGGCCTTGGTACTATTGAAGTATACTGAATACTGCAGGAGTAGAAGTTGTGTAAAGATCTCAAAGCAGCCTTCCAGTATCAGAAGGGGGGGGCTGCAAGGATGCCAGAGAGGGACTGTTCATCAGGACAAGGGGTTCAAACTTAAATAGGAGAGATTTAGGTTAAGGATTTAAGGAAGAAATTCTTCCCTGTGAGGGTGCTGAGGCCCTGGCACAGGCTGCCCAGAGAAGCTGTGGCTGCCCCATCCCTGGCATAGGGATAGTTTAAGGCCAGGCTGGATGCCCCTGGTCTGGTGGAAGGTGTCTCTGCCCGTGGCAGGGGGATTGGAACTGAATGATCTTAAGGCCCTTTTCAATCCAAACCATTCTATGACTCTATGAACTGTCAAGGGGATTTGAGGTTTTGTGTCAGAATACTGAGCTTTGAGGTTGGTTTTAAAGACTTATGACTGCAGTACAGACAATAGGTGAACCTCAGGTAAAGTTCAAGTTTGTCAATTACTGCTTCTTCTTGTCAGACAAGAATCCTTGATTTTGTAGGTGATGTTGGTTGGATTGGTAATGTATTTAATTATTATTGAAATTAATTCCTACAGGCAGGGGAATAGTACTAATACCTATTTATTTCGCATGGTATTACCAGATGCTCTACACAGCGTACCCACTTCTCAGCCCTGTTTAATAGTAGGGCAGATAATTGCTTTTAAGCAGTCTTGAGTGGAGAGGAACCTAAACCCAATTTTTTTCAGGACAAAATACTGCTTTAGTTTCAGTTCAGAGATGATGTTTCCTGATGTGTTTTATTAGAAAAATACCAGCATCTCCAGGCTGAACAGACTAATCCCAAATCAGAGCCCCACTGTAGAGGAGATTCTCAGTCCTGTTTGATGGATTCCCCACTCTTCCACTTTTTGCAGATGCTAGCTGTTTTTATTTCCAGCTGCATTAAAGTTGCTGCAAATGTATTTTGTGTTTTCCTGATACCACTTTTCTATATGAGTAATTGCTGGCAGGGGAGAAGATCCATGGAGTATCGTTTCAGTTACTGGAAATGTTGGAATCCTCAAGCTGTTCAGATACAGCCCCCAAATCTGTAAGTTAGTAGTAAAGCTTTCAATCTTCTCTGCTTGCAGAATTCATGGCTTATGTATCATTAAACCTAAAGTAGATTGTTTCTTTCATTCCTTGCTGCTGCTGCAGCTTCAGCTCTACTTCCCTTTGCCCTCTTGCCAATCCCCTGCCATTATTTTCATTGTATACAAAAATCACTCCAGCATCATGCTTCTCCAAGCGGGCTTAGATCCCTGACTTTGGCAATCATTTGCAAGGCTCTGCTCCAGAGATGTTGAGAGCAGTGCCACATTCATGAGTTCCGGATGTTGCTATGGGACAGATACTGAAAAACGAAAAACATAAGAGGGCAGAGGAGCTTGGGAAAAGTTGTAGTAGAGTATGAATGCTTTTTAAAATAGATTTTAATCAAAACATAAACTTCAGCATAAATTCAGCCCTTTACCTCATTCATCACCTTATATGTAATCTGAAATATTGCTGTCTTTGGGAGTTATTTTGTCAACCTTTTCCTGAACTGGAGGGCAGGAAATAAGGTCTTGGCTCTCAGTGTTCTCACTAAACACTGGTAGGTATAGGAAGGGTTTCCTTTTACTGCCTATGTACCATGCCAGTTATTTGAAGTGCAGTATAATGTGGATCTACTGTTAATGTATATGATGTATATGGTGATGTATATTACAGATATAAAGTTCAAATGTTTTTCCCATAAATTAATTTTTCCTTGGAACTGGAGAAGTGTTTTTAATACACATCCAACATGGTAGCATCTCTCCTTAATTGTATTTCCTGCTGGTAAAAGCTAATAATATCTTAAAATAAGCATCTCTGAAATGCATAACATCTATATTTAGACTTTTGCAAAACCCTGATTTTGTTTGCATTGGTAGTCATTGTTGACCTTGTAGTATAACAATAAAAGTGAGTGCTCTTGGTGATTATAAAGCAGTTCCAGAAGCAGGGACCTGAGCAATCTTCTGGCTGGCTTATTCCAATCACCGGTCCTTCACTGCGCTGCTCTGAAAAGAGGCCAGTCTATCCCGATGGTTTCTGACATTGAACAGACTGTAAGGACATCTATTAGGAGAAAAGCATAACATGCATGATAAATAAAAAGAGGAGAGGCATTTTTAGGAAAGCTTCCGAGACTGGAATTTGTGAGCAATGGCACGTTTGTGTTGCCTGGAAGTTGCTATGGGTACTGATGTTGAAAAGCCAAACACGCAGAGGGCAGACCTTAGGGACATGAGTCCCATTCGAAATCCTGTAAGAATCAGTGTTTTTTAAATCTGCTTGGATGCTTTTGAAGCATCATCCCCCAAAAGGATTCTTTGCCTAAGTACTCTCCAGGTTCATCTTGTCAGCAGCACCATTGTGGTTTAACAAGTCCACTTCTACCTTCACTTAGCCAAAGAAACATTCCTTCCAAAAGGCATGAAAGCTCCCTGGCTTCCTCTCTCAATCCTTTGCACTGCTGCTCTTGTAGCATGGATCAGAGAATTAAATGAAACATATGCTCAGCAACTATGGCTCCTTCTTTCCTTCCCATTCTTCGCATACTATCTGCTAGCGCTGTGTCTTTTTGAGGCAGATGATAATTGTATTTTTGTACTTTTGAAACACCTCACTGGTATATTCGCTCTGTTGGAGCAGGTAACAGTTAAGCTGCAGCTGTCTCGAATTGCATATCCACAGCATTGCAAATATTTAATAAATCTGTTAATAATGCATTCCAACCCATACTGAGAGGCTGTGGAGATTCATCAGGATTTATGCTACCTGTGATGCTGACAAATTCAGTCAGCACTGCACACAGAGACGAGCACATAAGCAGGCATTCAATGTTAAAATGTATGCATAATTTCTGATTGATAACAGCAGTGTCGTACAATAGGAGAGAACATTTTCAAAGGATTATTCTCCTCCTTAGAAGGGATAAATTCTCTTGACTTCTAGTCTTGTGCCATTCTGTATTCTGGCGCATGTTGTAATCAACCAGCAGCATATTCTTTTTCACGTCTTCTTGTTTGGACAGCAGTGGACAGCACAGAATTCATTAAAACCCCATAGCCAAATGGTGGCAGAATATAATGAGCCTGTGACTCAGATGGTGGCATTTTTCATGTAAGGTATGATATATTGTGTACGTACAGAGCTGTGTATACGTAGAAGAGTTTTGGTGCTGATTTCTGTCTTTCTTGGCAAACTAGCCTGAGGATTGTACTCTAAAACATAAATACAGCTAAAGAAAACGAATCTTACCTGGCCTTTGTGAATTTAAGCAGTAAGGATATATCCCCCATGATTTTTTACAAGCAAAATTACTTTCCTTTGCCACTCCCCCTGAGCTGACCAAAAGCAGTGTGTCCAGGTAAGGGCTGCTTTACACCCGAACTGAAGAGATTGTGATAATGAAGCCAACATGGGCTTCAGGTAGTCAAGACCATGACCAAAGTGAGTTCACCCAGTCTGCAAAATGTTCTTCGGCATCCCCAAGCCAGTGTAGCATTGTTGTTCAGAATGAGTGTCACTGGCTTCTTGCTAGAGGTCCATTGCCCCCTCATAGCTGGTTGTGAGGAGGAACTCAATTGAGTGGTTACATGTCACTTAGAAAACATTCCATGATCCACTGTAGGGATGCTTTGTGTTTATCTGCAAGTCAAATGGTCTCATAAAGCCCTGCATCTTTTCAAATTATAACAGGAGAAAAATGTGGAACATTCAGAGAGCATAACTAAGTGCTGAGAAATAGGAATGTCAAGAAGTGAGATTGAAGGCAGCCCTCTTGTGGTGTGTGCTTTAGAGCAAAGGAACAAATGTGTTTTGCTGGTCTAGTATTTCCTTTGCTTAGAATGACAAACTTTTAACACTGTGTTTTGTGCTCTTTCATTTCAAACCAAAGAAAGGGACATTTAAAAAGTAAAAAGTCAGAATGGCGAGCTTTTGCTTTTGCTGGCAGTGTTTTGAGGCTGAACAAGAAGCTCTGAAAAAATAAAGCAAGTTCCATAACCTGTAACGTTCTCTGGAAGAGCCCAAGGAGGGTGAACCTGAGGAAAACTGAGGAGTGTCTTCATAGAAAAAAAAATGGAATTTGGGAGTCTTTGTTTATAACTCCAGAAATATTGCCTTCATTTTCCAAAATTCTATAGAAACTCTTTTAGAGCTTTTATCTCCACATTGTTTGCTTAAAATATTTTGCTATCCAGAAACACATTCCTAAAATATTTCTATTATTTTAGTAGAGAAGTATTGGAGGTAGCTGAAAGAAATGAGAGGCTTGGAAATGTGTACTCTGACAGCCAGTTCTCAAATCCAAATCTTATAAATACAGTAATGTGGTTTATGTCTATGAGTAATCCAGAGTAAACTTCAGGAAATGGTGGCCTATACTCTGACAGCAGATTCTCAAATCCAAATCTTATAAATACAAGAATGTGGCTTTTGTCTGTGAGTAATCCAGAAGACGCTCTAAGAGATGGTGATATATCAAATGTGATAGTTGGGCATGCTGACATAATTAGCATCTTCTAGCTCTCAGATTTTGTTCACTTAACAAAAAGATGAGAAAAACCAAACAAAAAACCCACCCACAAATGTTTTTCTGATTTTCAAGTGATGTGTTTCTTCACTAACTTTTGTAAGTAAATTGTACTTCTTTACAGAGCAGAAATATCATGTTCCTATTTCCTCCCTGGAATTCACTGTGTATATCTGGTGTGGACAAAAATCAAGAGTTATCTTGAAAAGCAGCACCAGCAATGCCAGAAGTATGACACTTCACAAAAGTCTTTCTCTGAATAAAACAAAGCACTCTAAGAAACCAATTATAAACAAATAAGAACATGAGCAATGCGCAGGTCAGGCTTTTGTCACAGAATAAACAAAATCTCTTGAGAGCTGCATGTAAAATATATTTTGTCTGCTGCTTAGCACACAGTGTAGCTAAAATGGAAAATTCTGTAGAGCCAGTATACTCTAAGCGATAGCACTAAGTGAATTGGCATTTGCAATTAGTTTTCCAGTGGTTTGGCGGCATTAATAATGCAGCAGAAGGACAGGATATCCTTCAGCTAAGTTGGTATGAAAAAAGCTTTTCATTAGCATTACAATGAACTCTGAGAACCAGGTATTCTTACTCATTGGAAAAAAGGTTTGGGGAAGCAAATTTTGTGCTTGAAAATGTTTGGCGAGTATGATTATTGTCAGAAACCATAATATAGTGTAGGGATAAAGTATCTTTCTCAGGCTGTTATTGTAATTCATAAGATGTTATTTTCAGCAGTGTTTATTATGCAAAAGAATGTTCAGAACCAGATAAATACACTTGGGAGCCTTGTTAAATAAGAATAAACCAAAGAAGTTACTTAAAGTTACAAGAGAAACAAAATGCTGACATAGATGAGATAAATTATTCTTTCTGTTGGTTTCCCATAATAGTCTACTTTGGTCAAAAGAAAGAGCAGTCACTAATATAGTTGCCTATATGTGGGCAAATTTAGATGAAGATTGCAAATGTTCTGATTTATCAGCCAAGGTAAAAAGAGATTGAAGAGGAGCTGATGTTTATCAGCGGAACCTGGGAGCTGAGAGAGATTTAATTAGAAGCCATCAGATGCAAGTTGATGCCAATGAGTGGACAGATGAGGCAGTAGCATGCCTTTTGATAATGCTTGTCACCACAGACCACAGGGCACTTGTGTTTGTCAGAATGGTCAAATTAGCTCAGCCTTCAAAATAGAGCATTCAGTTCTGTTCAAATGGAGATAACCATCTGGCAGCCTATAGCAACTTTGGAATTTGCTGCCTTTGCCGGTGTACCCCGTTCTGAATTCATAGAGTCACAGAATGGTTTGGGTTGGAAGGGACCTTAAAGATCATCTAGCCCCAACCCCCCTGCCTTGTGCTTTCTGATGCCCAGCTACATCTTTATCAGCCAGTAATATCTTTTAGGTGAATTGTTATGCATTCTGTTACACAATAGCTCAAGAACATACAAGCTCTTAATGTTTTCCCCATACTTGGTTAGAACCCTATCAGGATTTTTTTGAAGGATCTCTTCCTGCAGCTCCCTGCAGTAAGCACTCCAAATACACTTCCATGTATTCCTTTGCTCAGTTATTGCGATTTGGTCCTCTGCACGTCCTGAAGCCTGTGCCTCAGGCCTGAAGGAGTGTTGGAAGTGGTCTCACCAGTTCTCCAGAAAAGTTAATGTTTTAACGTTCCTTCTTTCTTGTGTCACTGTGTCCGTGTTTCTGTCTTCATCTGAGAGTGAAGGGAGGAAACTGACAACTCTGAAGTTCAAGAGAACTGAGAAAACTCACGCCTTCCAATCTTGTCTTTTAGATGTTTCTTCTTTAGTCTCTCTGTGCACTCGCCACCATAGTCCTGCTCCAGTGCTGACGATGGTGCAAGTGAATTACTAGGCATTTCTGTATGCAACAGCTTGTTCTCCTCTTGAAAGAGGCTGTAATTTGGATAGGTTCCTCTTCTCTCAAGCATGAAAAACAATGATTTGCTAACTTCCTTCAACAAAACCACTCCACATCAGGTACTTCTCAGAAGAACCCTTGTACAGCCTCCGTGAGACCTCCACCCGAGGCAGTCCGGGTTCTGCTGATGCCTGGCAGTTGCTCAGGACAATAGCGTGTGAATCCAGTGGTGAATCAGATTGATGGATCAGATTTCTTGCCACATGGCAGACACTTGTAGTAGTAACATTTCCTATTCAACTGAGATATATTTGGTTCCCTTTTTTGTCATTCAGTATACATAATGCACCCTATATATGACATTTTGAGTGAAATTCAATTAGCAGCAATATGAGTAAGATTGGTTGAGTTCAGAAGGTTGCCCTTGTTTACCAACAGAGGCTAGAGGTTACACAGTGGAGGCAGCTTTGGGTTGCTGCTCTGTGTTTTATAAACAGTCGTGAATAATCAGGTCCTGGCTGCCAGACTTGCGTTCTGGATGACAGCCGGCCAGCTGGTTGCTCTCAAAGGAATTGGCTTTGAGTGGGTTATATGCTTGAATGATCATATCTATCAGATTTGATGGCAGATCCATGTTGAGTAAAGCTCCCAGAGGGTGTGAGTGCAACTCAGTGAAGGACAGGAAGGTCAGTGTCAGAACCTTGAATGGTGTGATGGGCAGAGTGCAGACACCTGGGGTAAGGTGTCCAAATTCAGCTTTTCCATGAATTTTTGTCTGGGCTTGAAAATAAATGACTGTAACAGCAAGTATGGAAAGGAAGACTGATTAAGCCTCCACTAGCAAACAAACAGTAGGTAGTCATCTTGTTAACCAAAGGTGAAATTTGGTCCAGAGTGACAAGGACAAGACAGCAGATGTGAGTGGAGCTACTCCCAGAACTGCAAGCTGTTTTAAGTATCTTAACAGGGAGGGAAATGGCAAAATTGTTGTTATTAAACCTAGCTATTTCCATACCTCAGTATTGCTCAGGCTTAGTGTACTGTGAGAATAGAATCATCTTACAGTTGGTTTTGAAAATAAAATGGTTCTATCTTATTTCATCACAAGGCAGAAATTGCTTTGCAGGAATTTCAGTGGCCTGTAGTGCAAGGTTAGGTTAAGATAACTTTAAGTGTCAGTTTTGGCCTTTGGAACTCTGGCACAATCCCTCACTTGTTGAAGTTGGCAGCAAATCTCCTACTGACTGTACTGGAAAGGTAGCTGGATGTGTTGCTGCACAAGACAAGAATTGTATAATGTTGATATGCAAGAATGTTTAAAGTTCCTGGTGTTTCCAAAAGACATTGATATGTTTACTCTAAATCGCAGTGAGGCTTCCTCTGCGTAACTATCTTGTGTGTCAGTCAGTATGTTGAGATAGGTAGTGTGACTTTGAGAAAAGGTAAATGAAAGGAGGTGAAAGTTAGTTAGCATTTATCTGCCTGAATGCTCACTTAACTTGGTTAGGCTGGATGGCTGTGTGGTTTCTCTTTGGTAACTGAAATGTGCATCCCCTTTAAGTGTAAAGCATCAGAAAAAGTAAGTATCAAAACACACAAGAGGTGAAGATGAGTGGGAAATTGCTACTCATCTGTTGAATGGAAACTTGATGTTAAATAAGATCTTCTTATGTTTCACCATTTGAAACATAGTAAGAGTTCCAGGAACTAATTATCTGGCAATGGATGATGACATGGAAATATATTAAATATACATAGATAGCTAACCATGAATACTTGATGCATGCAAAAGAAGAGTCTAGTTAATTTTTATGTAAATTAAGCAACATTGAAAGTGGCAATATAATAAGCAAAAACACTGGTTTGCATTTGAATAGAACAAAGCGTCAAATTCGTGCTTGAAACAGAGCCTTTCTTCTTTAATTGTGTTTTGCTGGGTAGATGTTTAAATGTAAGCTTTATTCACAGTAAAAATGTGGTCTTCATAGGTATCATCTTGTCTAGAAACAATCAGACAAGTTAGCCTTGTAAAAGCTAATTTAATTCGCTGCTTCTTGTCACATCTACGTTATCGCTTTTAATGATTAAAGGGACTAGTGTTGAATCAGTGTGATAAGCAGGCACGGTTAATACCAAGATTGAGTAAGGACTAGCTTGTTACCAAAACTTCATGGAAGTCATGAAAAGGGGTGCTCCCTACCAGGAAAATAGGAATGTTCGGTGTTGGCCTGGCCTGGGAGAGGTGGGGAAGTTCCAAGTGCACGCTTAGCTGCACCATGCTGCTTCCTTTGGGACACAGCTCCAGCATGAATTCAGTTGAGAGGTAGCCTGGTATCTGGAAGATAGGAAACGCACCTGTGGTGGCTGGGTTTAGAAGAAAAGCTGAGGAGGCTTGAAGAAAAAGTTCAAGAAGAAGGTGCATTTATCTTTAGCCTTCTGTTGTATATTGCTTGATAGATGGCAATGCTTGTCGTGACTCTTTATGCATGGTTTATTTATGTTGCTTATATTACTGCATTTCGGAATTGGCTATGGTTATAAAGTTCAAACGTTGGGAGTGAGGGAGGAGGGGAGGGTATTAAAGCGATTATTAAGTGTATTTTTTTATGCACTGGCAAACAAAACTCAAAAACTGCTGAAGAACAGATGCCTTTGGCACGTTTCAGTGGTAAGCATACGGCTATTCAATTCTGAAATACAAATCCCAAAGCATTTAGATCAGTGCCTGTCAAATAGTTTGTCATGACAGAGGGTTCAGCTCTGAGCTGCAAATTCAGTCCTATTCCTTCTTTCTAATCCACTGCTGAATTTGATTAGTTGAGCCACCACTCAGCTCTCTCTAGGACAGGAGTCCTTGATTTGCAGTAAATGCACTGCCAGAGGCACACGGGGCACAATCTTTTACCTCTATATAATACAGTGCTGTGCATTATGAAGGTTTGAATACCTTTGTAATGGCTGAGAATGTTAGGGTTAATTAAAAAATAAAAATTAAAAGCATTGACTGAGCTCATATTATAATGCCCCAAATAAGAACATACCCTTATTGCAAACAGTTTATATGCATAAAGTTTGTAGATGAGACTTTATAACTTGAGCTGCAAGTCAAAATGACAAAATCCTAGGTTCACAGGCCAGGTTTGGGCTTTGAATTTAAAGGTTGATGCAAACCTAACTTGTTGAAGGCCTAGTGTATTCGCTAAAGCTGAAGCCAGATTTCTTTATCGTGCTTCAGCATCCAGTATCATTAAATCTTAAAGGACTGTTTTAATCCATTTGTCAGGAGAATGTTAATTTTATTTGGATGAAACCAACGATGAAAGCAAAATAAGAGAAAAAAACATTGTAATGCTTGGAAAATTTGACGCTCATAAGTCAGCAAACATCACAAAGCTGTTTGTGGAATCTTAGTTTGGCTTTCTTACATGTATATAGGAGATGATCTGGTCGTCAGCTAAATGCGTGCCATACTCCCCACACACACATCCTCTGCCTCATTGAGCATCCACTGGAGAAGCAACTTCTAAATATTTTGGTTTCTCTTTTTCTTCAGTGTGTGGCCCCAGGGCTGATATGCTGCACTATTCAAGCTCTTCTAAGCATCTCTGCTGCTTGCTGCTTTAGTACTAGAGTGCTTCTTGATCTTGAAGGAATGTAGTGTCACTATGTCTATTTCCCTCATGCATGTGGGAAGTTGAAGCTCAGGAAGACTAATGTCAGGTCTCCTGCCTGGTTTTAGACACATATGGGCTTATTTTTCAGTCTTTGCATGCAGCTTATAGCTGGGGATGCTCAGAAGCACTGTAAAACTGACCCTAGAAACTTCTAGCCAGCCAAACCAGAAAATGAGAAATTAGTCTGTTTATGAAATAGGCAGAAATAGTACACAGTTCTCTTGAGTTTTATTGAGCAGGAAGATTGGTTTGAGACCCAGCTGCCTAACGTTGAACTTGTCCTCTTTTCCTCCCCCTTTTTCTCTGTTCGTTGCAGACCTTTCTGGTCGTGCAGCAAATGAAGCAAAGCTCCTACACTCTCTTGTTACACAACCCTGATTCACTGCAAGTTCGGGTCCTGGGGCAAAGTAGTATATTGTCACAGAACTGAAGATAATATCCATTATATAGGCAGAGGCAACCTTAGATGTGGCATTTTCCTACATCTGAGTATTGAACTTTACAACCTAATGTTCTTCACTACTGATGCATTTTATGTTATTTAAAATGTTTTTAAACACTAAATCAACAGCTGATCGTACAATAGATATTGCCGCCATCCCTCCCAGGCTGAGTTTCTACTTAGGTTGCCAAATTCCCTTCCAGAGCTGTTAAATAGCTGTTCCATTTGCATTTGAATCAGATGGCTTCCTTCCCCATGCTGCATGGGTGGTCACAGCAGGAGCACAGAGAGTATAGCACGGTCTTTTACTCTCATGAACTGAAGGCCTGAAGTTGGGAATGCTCAGTAAGGACAGATTCTTATTACATTTCAACTGTAAACTCCATAAAATGTTTGCTGAGCGTGTGCAAAATTAAGTTCTTCAAAGGCTCAAATTTGTTGGCCAAATTTGGGATGTTTTCTTGGAAGCTGGCAAAAGGCGTATTACTGACACAAATACCATCTCCTGCCAAACTTCAAGTCCCAGTTCCAAGGCTTGGGGATGTTAGTCCTTTCCAAAGAAGAAACCATCTGAGATTTTTTTTTTGTGACTTTTTCAGTGACAAAACCATTTTTTTTCCATAGCCTCAGTCTTTGATAGAGCTGAATTGCTTCAGCTGAGATTGTGGTGCCACTTCATCCCTTCAGAAAAATACAAGAATGTGAGGCTGAGAGAGCCTGGGAATTTAAACCACTTCAGTCCAAGCGGTTTAAACTTGACGTTGTACATAGCAATTACAGTAGAGTCTTGTAATGAAAGGGCTAGGAAATTGTAATGTGGAGGTACTGAGCCTGCTTTATAGTAAAAGAAATTGGCTGTTGTCATCTGAGTTGTTTCATGCTAGCATAAAACTCAGGAATTTTATTTTTAGACTGAATAACCCAATCTGGTCTGGACAACTTCTCCTACTTTGATTTTTGACTTGATCAGGAGAGTGTGTGATACACTGGCATTGCCTTGTGCAGACTCCATCCAGCCATCTAAGGCTAGTTTGCTCATCTTGCAGTACGAGATGTCTTTTCATTAAAAGAATGCAAAGAACTTTTGTTACTAATAACGTCTTACCCTTTATGGGTGAAGTTATTTTACTCCCTTTCAAGATGAATGCAACTCTCACTGACATCAGTGAAGATCTGCTGCTTTTCTGCCTGCCTGCTCTTGCAGGGCTGGATCCTTAGCTGGGGTGACTTAGTTTAGCTCTGTTGAAATATGTACAGCTTTGACACTGTACATCTAGTCAAGTATTTGCACTTATTTTAACTAGAATGTTTGGGTTTGCACTTGGAAGTTCAGGTTTACATATCCCAGATGAACTTTAGTACAAATAAACCAGGAAGTGGTTCTTAAGTTGCTTTTCTTCTCAACAAGTTGCACAACTGGAGGGGATGGGGGAATTATTAGTCCACCCAAAAGCTTTGTAACCAACCATGTAGTTTTATGTACGTGTAAACCAGCAACTGCCACCGGGGAAAAATACAGGAAAAGAGTTGTTATTCAACTGGGAGAATTCTTCTGATATGATTCACCATCTGGCCTGCAAATCATTGTGTCATAGCAGTGGTCGTGGGGGAAGGAGCAAGCTGGCAATGCCAAAGCCAGGGAGGGAGGGATGCGGATGAAGCTGTGGGATGCAGATGAAGCTGTTTGTTTGATTTTGATGGTAATGGACAATGCCAGCCTAAGTGCTGCCACTTAACCTAATGCAGCAGGACGGTCAAACCAGCTGACAAAAGGAAATAATTGATTCTTACAGATACAAATAGGCACTTGACTCAGTTTGATACATCTGGAAAGACCATGGGGTGTTGAACTTCTGCCCTTTTGTGAGAGGTGGGCATCTGCTGAGTCCAGGTCTCCACAAAACCTCCTCCTTGCGCCTACGCATTTATTGAGCTGCAAAATAAATTGGTAAATCTGGCACATTGGCCATTTTCTGGGATACTTATTTTTCTTTCCCCAGTTTACCAGCATCTTTGGAAATCTGGTATTGGCTGTCTTGTATATGGGCAGAGGTTGCTGAGAATTTAATGCTTTATTTGTATTGATCAAGGAAAATAGCTGAATTTGTTAGACGTCAGTTTGAATATTAGGTGTCAGACATTACTCTTTTGAAATTGCTTGCATCTTGTTGATACAATTCAGTATAAACGTGTAACAAGAACAGTTAAACATTTGCTTTTGTAAAATATCTTTTAAGGTTTGGAGGTGGGGTTGGTTTGTTTTTAAAGCTTAACAAATGCAATATACTTGATAAAAAATATGTTCAGTAAAATACTGGTGATGTCCATTTTCAGATTAATCTCTCTCTGAAAATGAAAGTATTAGTAATACTAAGTGAGAAAAGATATTTACTAGCACTTATAGAGCTTTATCACTTGCTTTTTGTGTCATGTTTGCTCTTTCATGTACAAATATTAGGGATATTGCATGATATAATTCTTGTTCTGCTTTTTAAACAAAAGGAGTCAGAACAAAAGAAACTAAACGCTCCACTAAATGTGGCTGTTAATCCTGTATTTAAAACTACTTAACTTGAAATTAATAAGCCGGCAGTGGCTTGTGTGTTGTAATGACCATAATAAAGACATGGCTCTGATAAAATCAAGACATGGTTTATGGCCCGCTGTACTTCATGCAAGACAGGATCATTCTCAGATGAACAATCTCCTCTTCACCCCAGACAAACAAAAACCCTTAGACAGAAACAAAATAACTTCTTGTACTTTAATGCGATTGTTTGGTAGCTTTACCAGCAGTTGCAGTTTTAGTGATGTTTATGCAAGAGATTGCATAATGGCATTTTAACACTGGAACGCTCTAAAATGAGCTATAAAAGCTGAAACTCTGGGTGCAGCCAACTTCAGAGGCACAATGGAAGCCCACCTACCACTGCTATAGGAGCAAGCGCCTTTCTTCTTGACCATCCCAAGAGTTTAAGTGAGCAGAAGTATTTACAGAAGATTGTTAAGGTCTTTGAGATTGAACAATCAGCTCTAGTGGAAGGTGTCCCTGCCTAAGGCAGGGGGTTGGAGTTGGATGAGCTTTAAGGTCCCTTCCAGCCCAAACCATGCTGTGATTCTGTGATTTGAAGAGTAATTATTTGTCTCTGTAACACCAAATCTTTCACCTGTGGTGACTGTTCTGGAAATGTAAGAATCAGTTCATTTTCTGCTGACCGCTATAGCTTCTCTGAGAACATCTGATGAATTGAAACTCCTGAGGAAATATGCAGTCAGTTGTAATAAGTGAATATAGAAACAAATGTGGGTTTTGGAAGACAACAAAAGACATGCTAACTCATCCTTGTAAAACACTGATAACCTTCTTGTCCTAGCAATTGCCAGAAAAAGCACCACTTGTTTGTTTTTCTTTCGTGGCTGGGGCTTGAAATTCAAAGCCTAAGCCAGGGAAGGGTTTCCTTTAAAACAATCTCTTTAAAGGTTCCGTAATCCATCAGAGGTTTTGATACGAGTTTCTTCCATGCAGATTTGTTTGGGAACCTGACTTTATGCCAGTTTCAATTCTGGTTAGCCTCCCATCCCTTTTTTTCTCTCTTGTTTTCCTGCAGAGGGAACATGTAAGTGTTTGGTTGAGTTAAAGCTTCTATTTGGTGGTTTCTTGAGTTAGGTCTTGCTTCCCCTGCGCTCCCACTCCACCCAACTTTTTCTTCATGACTCACACTAATTTGTAGGTAGTAAAAGTATTGGGATCTACACATTCTCCCTTTGCCACCACTGACTTTCCTCCAGGAGTGATTTGAATCAGTCATGGAGCCTATCTGTGAGGCCCTCTGCAAATCGTGGCTGGGTCTCCACCTCTTAGTAACTCACGTAGTTTGGCTCATTCAGGGGGGATTGTTCTGGGGTTTTTATATGACGGTAGCTCTTTCTCAGTTCCGTTGTAAGTGCTGAAGCAAATGGCTTAGAATGAAAAGACAAGGGCCATCATGAGGAATCCTGGGGAGGGATGTGGTAGCAGCAAGTCTTGCATGTTCTCTTTGAAGACTTCAGGAAACAGCACCGTCTACTGAAACCAATTGAGAGCTTATCCAGAGATCCAAGCAAAGGATGGGATTTGAGAAGGCATTGCAGAGTAGTGGCAAGGGTCTTTTAAAGGAAAATAGCTAGTATCCAGACTCCTTCAGGAGCTGCTTCAGGGCGAGATGCAAGAAACAATGAAACTGTGGAATAACCATCTCAGACAGGCAGCTTGGAGCCTGCTGCCCAGTTCATTACTGGTTTGCTATAGAGAGAGACGTAGATTTGTACATGTTACAAGCCTCTGGCTAGCAAAGTTTGCTTTCGTGAAGTGTCAGTGAGCTTGCGGGCAGACAGACTGGAGGGACACATTCTGCAGCCCTATGGCGTCATGCCCCGAGTATGTGGGGAAATGACTCAGCTTTACCATTGGGATTTTCAGTAGAATAGTTCTGAAATGTCTAAAAGAGCCTGGCAAAAAAAAACCTATTCACAGTATTCGGATTCTTTAACTACGAAATGGTGGTTCTACCATTACTACTTATGGCCCTGTAGCAAACACGACATAACCTGGGTTTTTTTTGTGTGTCTGGGGTTTTTACCCTATTCTTTTGCTACCTTAATGGGGCTTCAGTGTTCATGTATTGTCTGTTCTTATTTAGTCTTAATTCCTTTGAGTTTAGGTTTTTTTGGAGAGTTCCCATTATTGATGCATTGAAGAATATCATGGACAGAGGTTACCAAAAAAGGGTGTGACTTGGGAGTGGAGTAAATTTAGTACATCCACATTTTATTAAATTTATGACTTACAAAATGCTCAATATTTCACAGAGTTGCTAACTGACCCTCATTTTACTTGCGCTGATGGATGTCCTGAAGCTTTGCCAAATAGTTTTGGAATTATATCCTCCAGAAAATGTTATTGCCTGTTAAAAGCTTGAATGTGACCTTTTCTCCTTTCTCTTCTCTCTGACCTCTGTCTCTGGATGCATCCCATATTGAAATTCTTTTTCTTCTCTCCCCATTTGGCAGAAGGATTCCACCTCCTGCACAGCCTCTGTTGTGTTTTAATAAAAATGGACATTCTTGCACGCGCACCATCTTCAGAGTGACATCTGTCTTTCTGCATCATCTTTCTGCATCTGGGCAAGCTGATACTTTTAGATCTAAATATTTGTAACAAGCTTCAGCTCTTCAGCCAAAACCTATTTAATTGTTAAAGGGGTTTTTTAAGTCTTATGAAATATTCCCTTTTTTTATGGTTTGGGCTTTTTTTCCATACAGCTGTTGATCTTGTGCACTGCACGTTTGCAGGGATTCATGTGTCTGCAGCGTATGATGCTGTCAGCTTTTTAGTAGCTTTTCCTGTTTATGGACTGGAGAACGTTTCAAATGGAGAAGACCAGCTGGAGTGAGAGCAGTGTCAGCATTCCCTGTGGTGGTTTTGATCACGCTAAATTCTGTTAATAAAATTCAGCGTCTGTATATCAGCATATTGGAAATGTTATATAAACATGTTCTAGGGAGGATGAAGGGCCTGCGAGGTGCAACTTAAAAAGTCTTTTCAATTTCTTTAAATCTGTTCATTTCAGAACTCTTACAAAGACAAGGTTTTTTTCTAGCATCACCGTCAGATTTTTCAAAACAAAGATTTAGGAGTCTTTTTTGGTAAATGTTAGAGGTAATACTTTTAATCATGAGCTAAGCCAGAGCTATCAAAATAACCTTTAGTGTGGGGTTTAAAAATGATAGCACTAAAGATAGGTGGGGTTAAAGCAAACTCTGCAGGTCAGTATATGCAGATGTAGTTTCCAAAATGGCTTTACATGGATGCACTCGCCTGACCTGTGTGTCCTGTTACAGGAACCACGTGTGCAGACTAAAAGGGATTTTGGGTCTGTATTCCTTGTTCAATAACCATGTGTTGAGGAAAACCAAATAATGTATGTGAGGAGGGAATAACGTGATATATTGTTCTGCTCTATAGCATGGTGCGTCTCTTATTCACTTAACCGTCCCAGCAACCACATTTGGCCACTTCGTGGCTTCTTTTGCTCGCACAGAATATGGTTTGTGGATTGCAGGAAATAAGGAGAAATGAAAGACATAGTTGGCACAGGGAGCATTAATAAGCATACACACAGGGGTTATAAACTGTTCAAGGCGCTGGTGACTGTGCATATGAATAAACAGGTACAAGGGATTAAAGGAGGTTCTTTAAGTTTTATCCTAATGTAGCAATTTCATTTGTGGTCAAGGGACTGCAGAAATACACAGGACAAGCTGTGCACATCTGATTCCATGGCTGTTATTACATTAGGTTTCTGAAAATAAAGCAATTTATATGAAACCCAAGCAGCATTCTTTATGTAATTCATCTTCTGCAGGCATCTTCTTTCTTTCAAACATGTCAAAACACAATGTATTCTTATTAGTTACCCTGTCAACTAAAAAAAAAAACATGCTTGATTTTTGTTTTATTGTATTTTTCCTCCATATTTATATTGTACATTTAATAGAATGCTCTCAGAAGTCACTTTCTGTCCAATATGAATCTTTTTTTTACTTTAAAACTGCAGGAATAAAAAGCATCGACTTGCTTTTTTTGAAGACATGTAGATAAACAGATATAGCTACCTATATATACATATATATGTAGTTGTCCAGATCAGGAGTTGGTATTTCTTTATACTTAATTTTAAAAACTCCATTTGCATCCTTTTTAAGGCTAATTTAGTAGGTTTTGGTATATGGAAAAAGAATTTGCAGAATGCCAGAGTAAGTTATATTTGTCACTGCTTTTCTCTCTAAGGCAAAATCACCCATCTTTTTCTGTGATAGCTGTGTTAGGGTCTTTTGCACTCACAGGACATTCAGTGCTATAATGTGGCAAAGGAATTCAGGCTTTGATGTAACCGAATACAACTCGAGCATTTTCGTTTGCATTTTTATATATGTATTTTCCAAATAGCCCCTTTCTTTTCTATTTTAACTTTTGTGAAGCCTTGGTTGATTTCCTCTCTAAATGTATGAGGTTAACATTTAATTGCAATTCTGCGCATGAAACAAGGAGTTGAACGTATCATTTAGTTGTGTGATTGTGTTTCCACTTAAGAAATGGAAAAGTACAAACTCAGGTTCTGTTTGAGCAAGGTATCCTTAAATTGTTGATTACTTTAGTGAAGCAACAGGGAAAAAAGTGGATCTACCACCCTCAGAGCTGATTTTCAGAAGCAGGAAGTGAATCACCACAGAAACTATTTAAGAACCTGAACCAAGCTTTTCGGCCACCAGCCTTTATCATTATTAAAGATAAATCATGTGTTCTATCTTAATAAGAGCCTCTCTGGAACCCAGTGGATTGTTTTGAGATTCATCCATAGAACCAAAAGTTGTTGTAAGGAGTTGCATTATGATAATCTTCTGCAGGTCCTAACTAGGACCAATAAGTTTGATTCATATCTGGCAAATATAGTGAATACATGATAAACACACAGAAAGATGCAAATCCCTCCTAAAAAAAAATGGTTTTGTACAGAATTTTGCTCATTTTGCAGGTGGTGGGAGTATTCCCAAAAACCAGCATGGAACATCTTTGAGCTTGAACACTTTGGAAATTAGGGTGGTGGGTGGGAGAGGAGGGATTGAGGTAATTCACGTGCAGTGTTGCCAGTAACGTGCCTGGCATGCAGTTGACTATAGTAAGCAGTTCTTGGCGCTTTACATATACATGGGTGAGTCACATCTTCTCTAATAAAGAATCCTGTGTGTAATTTAGGATGGAAATTCTAGATCTGTTTCATACAGGCAGGAAAGATAATTAGACAGGCTTAAGCATGCATGGGTTTTGTACACATTGTGTATGGCGCAAATAGTCCTCCTAAAAAAAAGTAAATTCCAAATATTAAGTGCAGAAACTACAGTCTTGTTTTGAGAAAATGTGTTCACCATCATATATAAATGCTTTTTCATAGCTGTAACAAAAGTCATAGAAGAGAATGCCTGTCTGGTTCAGGGTTGTCATTTTCATGCCCCTTTGACTGCGAACCTCTCTTCTCTTCTTTGGCTGAACCAGCTTCTTTGCAGGGTTGATTACTGAGTTTTATTAGTGTGTAGGTACATGCCTCCCATGAACCCTAGGTGGGATTCAGAGCTGCTCTTTCTGTCTCTGCACCTAATTCTTTGATTGAGCATTTACCATTTGTAAAGCAGTATACTGCCAGGGAAGCAAGACCGAGGGACTAGGCAAAGGGGTTTTGTCATAGATGCAGTATTTGATGTACAGTGGGTTATTTTTAATTGTTTTGAAAAATGTGTTTACTCATTTTCAGCAGTGCTTTCTGTAGCAGAAGTAATTACATTGCATTAAGCGTCCGCACCGTTTGATCTGTCAGTTTACAAATGTATGTGTTAAGCATTCAGTAGAAATTCTGATTTTCAAGCCGAAAGGCACTGAAAGCCTAAAATATGCTGTTTACTGAGGACAAGATCAGCTTAATATGTTATAGAAGTAGCTTCAAGCATCTTGTACTGTAATAAGGAAGACACAATGTTTTGTCGATTCCCCATCAGTTACAATCATCGTGAAAGAATTGGGCGACCGATGGGAGGAAGGAAGCATCTCTTAGAAACTGCTGTACTGAAGCACAGCCCCTCAGTTTGGTTAAAAAGAACCGCCCCCCCCCAAACCCAAAACAATAAATTGAAGTCAGTTCTGACTTTATTCTGCTGATTGAGAAGAATGAAAAACCTAAGAAGTTATTCCACTTGGTTTTGTTTTTCTTAAAGATGGACTTTGCAAAACTCAAATATCAAGTTTAGGGCTGAGCTCATCTGAAGTGGTGGCATAGCCCAGTCTCCCTTCTGCTCTTCTCTTGAGACATTGCACCCTTCCTTGGTTATCTCCTGTTGACAATAGAAGTGTATTGTGTGTGTGAAGGCATCAGAGCTGAGCACTGCCTCATGGCAGAAAGTGACATTTAGTATGGATTTCTTCCTTCCTGGAAGTTTTTAATTTCAGGAATCTGCTGAAGCTGTTGCTGCTTTAGATAAGTAAATGCATAAAGATACTGAGGGAGAGATTAAAAGATGCTAAACCCCATAAAAGATGTGTTTTATCACATCTTGGGTACAACATTGCTGTTTTCTTCCCACCTAGCTTGGAGATGTTTGTTCTAAAGCACAGGAGGCATGTGTCTATTGTGTAATCAAACCGCTGTTGTGTTTTGTCAGTGGTGAAGAAGCTCAGGTCTGAATGGTGGTGAGGTGTCCCGCTGATGGGCAGAGGGCATTGCCTGCAGGAATGGAGCAAGTGGCTGCACCTCTTGTGGGAGGGTGTGCTGCTCATTTCTGTTGGAATTTGTAGCTTGAAGGTCCTCTTGGGTCCTTCACCATTTCAGAAGAGGAACAGCTGTGGTTCCATGCCTTTGTTTTTTCCATCCGTTGCTAGCCAGGAATTTGTGAACATCCTTCTCGGATGTGGATCTTGCTGAGGTTATTCATGTCTTTGTCACCTCCCAGGCTGAAATACTGCAATTCATACTTGGAGCAAATGTTCATAAGCCTCCTGAGCATTTAGCTGGTGTGTAGAAAGCAGTGGCATACTTCCTGAGTGAGTTAAATCAGCATGGTCTTGATTTTTCCAGATAGCTTTGAGGCCTTTAACTCTGTAATGAATTTGCTGAAAGCTGCAAGTGTGTTGTATCTCTGAAAATTAGGTCTTGGGAACGCACTGAGCTCATGTCTGTTACTCTCCTTTAGCTACCTAACTTGTTCCAGATGCTGTTCTAGGCAATAGCAGCTAATAGAGGAAAATGCTACCCTAGGCAACAGCAGAATAATGAAGAAAAAATGTTCCAACCCTTGGCCCAGAATTCATATGAATTACAGGAGGACGCTGTGTTCTGTGTAATCTTGTTTTTGCATCTTACCAACACAACAGATGTGAGCTGCTGGTTGGGTTTTCTGCCATGGGAAGACAAGCCTGCACCCACATCTTGGATGGGTGGGGGAAACAGAGAGTGCTTACCCTCTTTGATGGATGAAGGAAGAGGTTTCTAATAAGACATACTGTGCATACAGCATCCATTCCAGCCTGATGAGCTCTCTTGACTCCATGCAGTGGGAATGCATGTGTTCCACTGATACCAGTAGGCAGGGGTACAAATTCCCAGCAGTACCAGCATCGTACGTGCCCTGTGTGGCAGGGTTAGCTTCTGCTGGCTCTGTGTGCTAAAGGGATTCACTGCAGGATCCAGGGGAGAAAAGGGAGCATTCAGTGTGAGGCACATTGCTTCTCTCTGAAGTGCCTTATTACTGGATTGGTTTCACTATGTCATCTCCATTCTCAGAATGAAAGTGGCTTCAGATCTCGTTTTGAAGGGAAAGGTGTTTGCTATCACACCAGACAGGCTACATTCCTCTTTTGCTAGCATACTTAACAATCACATTCATATCTTGATCTCTGTCCAGGATAGTTGTCTCAACAATTAAAGCAGAGCAAGCACTGGTTCAGAAGGCTCCACATTCAAGGTCATCCCAAAGGCCAGAGAACAGTCCTGAGCTCAGGTGTGTTTATTTGCTCATGAGAACACAGGTTGTTCTGCTGATACCCGAACATGTCAAATGCGTGTCTGCCATCTGTTCTTCCTGCTTTGAGCAGTCACTTTCCCTGCATCCAGGTTCCTATGGGCAGGCCATGGTGCACATTTCATAAAGTCCTTCCAAGCAATCTCACTGAGTCTCTTACCTAGTAAGATCTCAAACAGAAACAGTATGCTGGCCTGCATCAAAAGGACTGTGACCAGCAGGTCCGGGGAGGAGATTCTCCTCCTATACTCCACCTGCACTCCTGCATCCAGCTGTGGGGGCAACAACACAAGAGGGTTGTGGAGCTGTTGGAGTGAGTCCAGAGGAGGCCATGGGGATGTTTCAAGGGCTGGAGCACCTCTGGTATGGAGACAGACTGAGAGAGCTGGGCTTGTTCAGCCTGAAGAAGAGAAGACTCTGGGGAGGCTTTGTAGCAGTCTTCCAATACATAAAAGAGGGCTACAAGAAATCTGAAGAGTGCCTTTTACAAGGTGATGTAGTGACAGGACAAGGGGGAATGGCTTTAAACTGACAGAGGGGAAATTCAGTTTAGACGTCAGGAAGAAGTTCTATTCTGTGATGGTGCTGAGGCACTGGCACAGTTTGCCCAGAGAAGCATCCTCATCCCTGGCGGTGTTCAAGACCAGGTGGGATGGGGCTTGGAGCAACCTGGTCTAGTGGAAGGTGCCCCTGTCCATGGCAGGGGGTTGGAACTGGATGAGCTTTAAAGTCCCTTCCAACCCAAACCAGTCTGGGATTCTGTGGTTCTATAAATTTCCACCTCAGCATTACCGAATTCTCAAATGTAATCCATGTGCAACAGTCCTTGTTCCAAGGGGACAGGAAAAAAAAAGAATGCAAGTATAGATCTTGTATACAGAGATGCATCTTGCCTGGAAAGCTGATGTCCATAAAAGGCTTACAGCAGCCTGCTAAAAGTAGTAAACATTAGTAGTCCCATCTTGCAGAGAAACAAGGGGTTTCCCATAGCAGTGGATTTTTAAAAGAGCAAAGAGCTGTTGATGGGCTCCTTTCTTCTTGTTAGGAACCTAAAACTACCTTTGTTATAAAGGGCAAAATAGAGAAGATCTAAACCAAATCCCCTTACTGCTGTTCTTTATCTGTAGCATAGACTCAGGAGAAGAGCTGAGTGGGAGGGTCAGCCAGTTTATTTTCTCTATTTCTGCAGCCCTGATCCAGTCTCTAGCACTGATCAGTTATAACAGCAGCAGCAGTTTGCATGTCAGGACACTTTATGAAGTGAGAAATTAGGACTGTTGAAGACTACTTCACAGATGTGTGAACCCAGCAGTGAAGTGAGAATTAGACATAAATAGTATGTATAATTTTATGACCTGAGCCTGTCTTTGGGTTTGGTTTCTGTTTATTTTTGGATATTGTAACAAGGGGTAGAAGGGGAAACAGTACTAAACTTACAGGATTTCACAGAATTCTGAGGGTATGTCCCCAGCAGGATGGTTGTCTTGTTCTCTAGGTAGAAATATGGTGTTTAAAGCAAAACCAATATTGATTCATTCCTCTATTAAGGGATAGGAAGAGTATTTATACATGTCTGTTCACTCTGTATTGTGAAGACAGAAAATGCAATGCAGCTCTCTCAGGAGCATTTAGGAACATGGAATTTATGATGTGCTGCAGTTTCATGTTTATTGTGTACTGTGTTTCATAATGTATGGTGGTCTCACATTTCCACCACTTTACCTGAATGTATGACATGCTTCTAGTGCCAAAACATCACATTGGGGGTTATCCACAGGCTACATTGGGTTTACAATTTCCTACTCCACTTTTGTAAGCCAGAATGTTTTCTGTGTCTTGATAGATAAACGATCACATCTTGCAGTAAAAATTTATATAGGAATTCCTGGAGCAACCAGTACAAAAGCTGTGGCATGCTATACATTTAATGATAAGACTTTGGCTTTGCATTTATGTAGAATTCTGAAAGGAAGACTGAAATCCCTTTTCTTAACATAAAATATTTAAAATCAAGCATTAATTATGCCTAGATTTGATAAGGCTACTTATCAGCCTAGACATGTTTGCACACAGCAGTATCTTCTCATTTAAATTCAATCACAGTCACAAAACAAGCCTGGCTTAGACTAGCTGAAGATATAAACTTCATTTTCGTCTCATTAGGCCACCTGGAAGCAACAATCAGTGAGTAGTCCTGACGTCAATGGTCTTTCTACTTCATTAAAATGTTAATTTCATGGCTTTAATTCCCTTTGTAAAACGTGCTGCTGCAGGACACTCTATGCAGATTTATTGTGAAACAGACAAATCTGCATGCCATATTCCTTTTTTAGTGCCTTAGGTTCTTTTGGACTTTTATTTTTAGCCATTCCTATTTTTATAAACTGCTGTGAAACTATGATCACCATAGCAACCAAAAAGTAAATATTTTCTTAAAACACCCCTTTGAGAATGTATACTTAAGAATCAGGAATTCAGGGCATCATGCATTTAGTGGTATTTTGCTCGGCTGTTCCCTTTTTCAGTATTCAGCAATGAGGCAGGTATTGTTACTGGCTAACATTTCCAGGCAGTAATCATGAAGGGAAAACATCCTATAGTAAATCAGAAGCAGCTAGATAGATCAGCTGTAGCATCAACATTTTTGGTTGAGGGCCTACTGATGTTAGGATGAAATGATGGACTTTTCATCCGTTTTAGAATCCTTTCTTGATAATATTTACTTCCTCAGAATTTAGTCATCTTCATCTTGCTTTAGGGAATACATTTCTGCTTTTATAGCATACTTCCAACATTGTATGTCATAGATAAAGTTCAACCATTGGTAGTAGAAGTGTGTCTTCAATACAGGAAAATGAGGAGGTTCATTAAATCTTTTCCCCTTTTACTGTATTCAACTGGTTTTGAAGAAACTGAGTACTACTGTATATTTTTCAAAGTGCTGTATAAACTCTAATTATGCTGTAGTGTGCCTGTGCTATCTATAGATAGCTGTTATCTATACTTCTATTGCAGATGGTAAAACCAATGTGCAGGGTCTGGATTTCTCAGAACCCACTGATGGAGCTTCCTTGTTAGGGGTACTGTGCTCAACAGGTGGCTCTGATGACACTCTTGGGTCCGGGCTGGTGACAGGACACAGCAATAGGTCTTCTTGCTCTACACTGGCGAATACTGTCACTTTAGGCTCTGTACAGATCTCACTGAGCCCCCACTGGCAGGTGGTACCGAGGCCTTTTTGTGCAGGACCCGGAATAATGTATGTAGTTTGCCTGTTGTTAACCTGGCTGGAGGTGACAGAGACCACTTAGTCCCAATCCAGCAAATAAAGGAGTTATTTTCCTGAGCAATGGACACATCTGAAGTTTTATCTCTGGGAATCCTAGCCAGATGCCCCTGGTAAGCAACTAGGAACAGATAGTTAATTTGGCCTCATGCCTGCCCAGGGACGGCCAGGCGAGCAGTGTAGATGCTGTCTACTGCTGTGTACATCTCTGCTAGTTCTCTGAAAGGTATGTAGCTCAGGGAGCAAAATAGAAATGTGTCCTATAATTGTAACTGAGAAATAGCCAAAATAGCTTTAAAGATGTGAATACGGTAGACAGCTTTCCAGACCTCCATCAGTTTCCTATTTCAAATTACCTTAGATAACTTACCAATGAGTCTTAAACCACGTTGGTACCTATTTTGTCACTGTTAGTGTTAAGGGAGAAGTTTTTGAAAGTCAGTGAAGACAGATGGACTGTAGCCAATTCATTTCCATCTTGGGGCTCTTGCCTACAACATTATTTCATCACAGGCACTGCCATAACTCAATGTACCAGTCAGTTTAAAATGCCAAAGTGTGCCAGGGGTTTACTCTATGGATAGAATTATTCATTCATGTCTGCTGTTGGTGAGAGTGGAGTGATACTATGACGACTTCTCAGATCACAGATTGATCTAGAAAAATATTTCATTTTGTAACTTGAGATGGAGCTGTTATTGCAGCAGCATATTCACTCTTTTAACACTGTGTTTTGATTTGACATACAATATATCTTATAAACTCATCAAAGCATTTGTCACTCTGGTATGCAGTCCACTTAAACACGAGTTACTGCAGGTGTCTGAACAGTCGCCTTCAGTTTGCCAAATGAATTTTGTTGTCAGCCTTGACATTTTGCAAGGCCATTTCTAGGATAGAGCAACATAGTTAAAACTGCTGTCGTCACTTAATGAACTTTGGACTGTAGGTTGACGTGGCTTTGGGAGAATAAAAAGGCATCTTTGTGTTTTGTATTTCTTTTGCCTCAGTCTCTAATTATGTGTAGTTCCAAAGATATTCCTGCTAAAATTGCCTATTGTTTGGTTTGTTTACTTGTTTTTAATGCTTTCAGAAGCAGGGCAGATGGAAGAGTCAGTGGGTGTTAGTTTGTGTCACCACTGCTTAGGCAGAAAACATACTGAGATGAGTGGTGGACTTTGGGTTTCAACATTTGTCATGCCTTCCATGTTTCAAAAAGTAGAACAAACCTGCTGAAGTCCTCCTTTGCTTGTGCTTGCCTACAGAAAGGTTTTCACCAGAACAACCTCTTGGATCTAAACTGGCTTTGAACTCAGCCAAGCTAGACACGATTTTTCATCGCCCCATCATTTATTTGTGAAAGACCATCTGGCAGTTCATCATTCTGCAGCTCTTGCAAAGCCTAACTTTAACTGCACCTCAGATGAGAGATTGTGCTCTTCAGATAAACGTGAACTCTACCACTGCCTTTGCTGTGATCACTGCCTGCCGTGTGAACCGGTGGCAATGTCTTTGTTCCCATTTGTAAGGACAGCATTTTTCCTTCCCCCTGGGATGGAAAATAGGAGACATCCAGTCACTCCTGGCTGATAAAGACATTGTGCTGTACCGTGGCAAAGCCTTCCTGTGAGCAGTTCAGAGTCCTGTACCAGCCCTGGTACAGGTGTCTTCCTGACTCTCATTCCTCCAGAGCAGAGGTGCTGCTGTGTTTACTGGTGGTCAGGAGGGCTCTTGTCCTTTCCCTCCTAGTCGAAGCTCTCTTCAGCTGTTTGTATCCATAGATCAAATATGAGTGAGAATAGCAATCTTCACCTAAAGTCTGTGCAGATGGTCATGGCCATTGAGACTAAATATTGAGACTAGTGAGGCTGAATGTTGACTGGAGTGAACCATGCTATTTGAGGGAAAATATCAAGGTACTACTGAGGAGCATGGTGTTTTATGAGATGTGTTACTGATGTGCATGTTTCCAATCTCTGTACACCTTAAGATCTCCCAGTAGAGGAAGCTGTGTAGGGGTGATTACATGATGTCTTTTGTGCTTGGAGTGGCGAGCGGGGGGGGGAGCAGTGTGCAGAGACATTGTTTAAGTGGTCTGGAGGGAAAGGTTTCTGATGTTTCTGAACTCAGATGTGTTAAATATATCAAAGTGTATTTATGGAAAACAGATCAAGAGGCTCTTCTGCTATGACAAGTAGTTTTCTCCCCTTAATTAAGCATTGTCATCTCAATGCACTGTGTGAAACTTAGGGGGCTTCATTTTTCCTGAGTCAAAATATTTAAGGAAAACAATTGTGTGCTGACAACAATGGGCTTTTTAACTTGCGGGCCATTTGTTTCTGTGATTCCTCTGAAATAATGTGAATTGCTTAAGTTGATTTTATTCATTGTGGTTTAGTTATGTACATACTCATATTTGTGTCAAATAGCAATGTTAAAAACATTTGTAATGACTGCTCCCAGAGCTTTCTAGCACACAGTGCCAACAGAGTTAAATGCTTTGCAGGAGTTCAGAGATGGAAGTCTATAGCAGAGATTTTCATGAAACCAGTTTTGGGCTTCTGTTCGAAGAGGCCTGTACAACAAGGATCTGCAACATTTTCTCATCTGTGACTTCAGCTGCCAGCATGGGGTTGCCTTCTGATCTGTACAAAAAGTTAGCAGCCCACTGCAGCCCACGTCTTTACTATAAAGGTGCAATGCATGGATCATGAGCCTAAACCTCGTCATACTTGCCTAGAGCAGGGGGATGTGTTTGGCTTAGTGATGGTGTAAAAGGGTCTCTCTCAACCTTGTTCTCGCAATACTGAGACCAGATCTGAAGATGGCACTGGCCTCTGTCTGACACTTTTGCTGTCCTTGAGGCAGGAATTTGGTTTTTACTTCTCAGGCTGGCAGGTTGACAGCCTGACAGCATCACACATGTGGAAGTACAAGATGGATGCCTAGAATTCAGCTTCCATCTGGGCACAGGAATGGCTGTTCAGGCACTTTCCACAGTCTTTGCTCATTTCCATTCAAAGGATTGACTTTAGCATAGTCTTTTCTAAGCACCCCTATGAAGAGCAGTTGTTGGAACAAAACTATAAGCAAATAATCTTATTTCTGGAGACAGATCTTTTTGCTGTTGTGCTTTTAGAATTGCTGCAGTCCTTCATTTATCTACAAGACCGTGATGTTTTGTTTTCACAGATCCTATGGCATCCTTTTTTACTTTCCATTGGACTGTCACAACAGCTTCTATTGATACAGCCGTTCTCACATCACCTCTTAAACATAGGTGAGCTGGAGCTGAGGGCACTGATTTTTGGTTCCAGCAGCCACCATCAGAGGAAGCTCATCTGCTTCTGTGCTTCACCATGTCACCTGCAGGGTGGAGGAGCAGCTGCTTTCCATGCTTCATTTTTCCTAGTGCTTTACCAGTGAGGGGAAGAAATGCTGTTTGGACAGACACTGTAGAAGAATGATGCAGGATAAACAGTGTATGTCCTTCACCTTGGCTTGGGTGAGCAAGGGGGATAGCAGCTAATCCATTTGGTCTGCAGAACAGATCTCCAGTCTCTGGTCTGGAGAACAGTCTTACGAGGAATGGCTGAGGGACCTGGAGGGGGTTTAGTCTGGAGAAGAGAAGGCTCAGGGGGACCTTATTGCCCTCTACAACTGTCTGAGAGGAGGTTGTAGTGATGTGGATGTTGGTCTCTGCTCCCAAGTAACAAGTGATAGAACAAGAGGAAACAGCCTCAAGCTGCACCAGGGAAGGTTTAGATTGGATATTAGGAACAATTTCTTCACTGAAAGGGCAGTCAGGCATTGGAGCAGTCTGCCCAGGGCAGTGGTGGACCCATTCTCCCTGGAAGCATTCAGAATACATGTAGACGAGGTCTTTGGTGACATGGTTTAGTGGTGGCCTTGGCAGTGCTGGGGAATGGTTGGACTTGATAGTAAAGGTCTTTTGTAAGTTGATTCTATGATGCTGTGGTTTTACTGAGGGGACTGATGCTGTCAGGATGCAATCAGAAGGATGTTTGGGTTTACAATAATAAAGGTTTAAGCAACTTTGGGGGGTTTATTTAGGAGAAAAAAATAGGAGACAGTTATGTGCCATGGGTACCTGTAAAGTGATACCTTCAAAGAAGTGGATCCTGATCAAGGGTGATCAGTCGTTCCCACATGCTGCGAATAGGAAGGGCTGGAGGAATTTGTGCTGGTTGCTGCTCTCCTTCCATAGCAGCAAGGAGGGTGCATATGTTACGTGAGGTTTCTCTGTGTGAGAAGGATCCAAAGGCAGGCAGACCTTTCAACTTTATGGCTCCTTTCCACCAGAGGAGCTCCACCAAGTAGCTGCAGTAGGGTTTGGGTCTGATCCCATGTCGTTAGGGAGGAAAGGAACTATATAATCATTATCCTTTTTAGAAATCTCAACCACAGCCTGTGGAGGGATGGCAGTGCTTTATCTGACAAATATGTTACTGTCTTTCATCAGCTGATTATAATCTTCTTGGAAGTTCCAGTGTGGCTGTTTTTCCCCTCTTCTTTTTTACTATTGTGTTTTGTTTAACTTTCCCTAATGAGCCCAGTGAAAAGCAATTGTTCTAAATAAATCATGTGCGCTACAAAGCAGTATATCACAATTAGGTTTCCATTATACTTTAATTGGGCACTGCATTATTAAATTGATGTCTTTGGCTTCTTCCAGGTCTCAGACTGATCCTGAAACAAATTCCTCTTTGTGGATAAATATTAGTCAGTCATAATTAAAGAGTATTCATTGGAGTTGCAGCTTTTCATTAAATCCCTTTCTGATTAAGACAGCTCCCCCAAGTACTGGGCTGATTAAATTTAATAAGATTTGTCCACTTGTGTGTATCATGGTCTGGTGGAAACTGTTTTAGCACCAGGGGACTGGGAACAATAAGTTCATATCTCCATGCAGGCAGTCGCAGGTCTAAATGCCTGTTATGTGCAGTGCTGTATGCTCTTGTATCAAGGGGCTCAATGGGTTGTGTGGTTAGTCAGTGGAGGAAACAAAACCCATGGGAATTGAATTAGTAGTATTAGAGTTGAATATCAAAGGGTTACATTGCATCTAGAGGGTTACAGCAAAGAATGGAAGATTAAAGTATGTTAGAGGCTCTGTTTTGTTGTCTATTTCAAGTCTAGGGCTTTGTTGTGTAATTGAAACCCGAGTGCTTTTTTGCCCCACACTGATTTCACTCTGTGAGATGTATAGATGAGCTTGTTTCTAGAGCTGGTTCAGGAACCAGATGTTCCTGACCAAAGTTCTAACTGCAGAGTATGAAATGCTTTCAGAGTAAAATCCTTGTCCTGGGTTTAAAATAAGGTGAAGCAAAAGCACGATGTGGCTTTCTAGTATATGTGTGCATCAGAAAGAAGTTATAAGCCTTGTAATTTTCTGTGTGCTGAAATTACCCCTTCTTGTCATGCCGCTGGTGCTGTTCTGCATTCCTCTTGCTTTGTACCCGAAATGAAAACAAACCACTGTGACCAAGAATGGCAATAGCACAAACCGGCAAGGCATGAAACGCGAGAGACCGGCTCGAGATGTCTGTGGAAGCACTCCATCCAAATATTTGAGGTGGCTGCTAGCAGGTGTTTTTTCAACCTCTAGTTCATGCTCTATTTTTGGTGCAGGGTACGTTTTCATCTAGTGTTTTGTTTTGATATAGGCCATGTTTGTAATAGCATGTCTCTCAGAAGTCTGAAAGCATTTTCAGTTTCTTCTCATGTATCCCGAATACAACGGCTATATCATCTAGACCATCCTTCGTATTGAGAGGTAGTCCAAGTTGATCCTTAATTCCAGATTCCTCTTCCCGGCTCCGCTGAAGGCTGCACTGACAATGAGTGATGCCTGGGACATTTGGAAGAGGGCAGGGTTATAAGACAGTGTCAGGTCACTAAGCAGCTAAAGAGTACTCTCTAGCGGTTGACTTTGGGTAGTGATAAAAGTAGCGAAGTGCACTGAATTAATGTAAGGTTACTCATCTATAGCCATTAAGAAAAAGGAAGAAAAATAGAGTAAGGTGAGGAAAGGAAGATGAACTTTATATCTGAGTTGTAGAAGACAATAGATATAATGCACTAGAAGCCAAGTATAAATTGAGAAGGGCCCTGAGAAGAAAGACTTGGGGGTGTTTGTTGATGAGGATTTCACCGTTAGCCAGCAGTGTGCACCTGCAGCACAGAAACCAGCCATGTCCTGGGCAGCATCAAAAGGAGCATGACCAGCAGGTCAGTGAGGGGATTCTCCCCCTCTTCTCTGCTCTATACCTTACAGTCAAGCGTCCAGCTCTGAGGACACCAACACAAGAGGAACATGGACCTGTTGGAGCAAGTCCAGAGAAAATTCCTACCCCGCATAGTGGAAAATCCTGAGCTATTTTTATATATATATGTATTTGAAAAGAGTATAAACCATGATTGTGGCTGAATCGAGGGAAGTAAATAGCATCTAATAGAATGAGAAGGGAGACTGGGAAGGGTAATCCCTTTAATGCGTGTTTTAATTGGGACCCTGAAAGCTAACATATGCTTTTGTGCCGCAACGTGGCAGTTCGTACTTACTGATACTCCAGAAATTCCAGGGTTTAAGTCAGCTGTGTTGTTTACCTAGCAGTGACATCCTGCAACGCTGGGCATCATTGGTATGGCAGTTGTATATGTAGACTGTGCCAGGGTATTTTGTTTTGCTATTAACTCAGCGAGGCCACTCAGAAATGACAGTGGAAAATGCTGAGGTAACAGCTGAATTCTGGCACAAGTGGATTACCTCGGATGGGGATGTGTTTTCTTTTGTAGAGATAGATGCTTAATTCCATCTGTGTTGAAGAGAGGTGGTTCATCCAGGCTGAGTGCAAAGAAATGTACAGCAGTGGATTACTTCTTTCTCAGATTTCAAATGCCCAACAAGTAGCAGAGGAATTAGGTGGATAGTCTGTTACATTAAAAATAAGAATAAGCTCTGTGTGTTTGTGTGTGTATGATTTATTTTAAGGGTATTTGGTGTCTTTATTTTGCATGATTGTCATGATACTTAGCCTTCCAGAAATACTTGCATGAAATAAATAAGCTGTTTCCTAAATTTATGTACATTTGACTGTCTAGCGGGACATCTTATCATGACAAGGTAGAGTACATGTGATGCTTTTTAGAAGGATTTCTATACTGCAGAAGGATTATTGTACTGCAGTATAGTACATTATCTTCATTTCAAGCATAATTGTGATTCTTGTCTGTTGGTTGGTTGCCAGGAAATTCATGTTAAAGCTTTGCGGAGTTGGAGGGTCGCATACCAATGCATCTCATGTTATATGAAAGATCATTTTTCTGTATGAAAATGTGGTGGTAAACTATAAGCCTAGAAACAACATGTTTTCTCCTTCCTAACATGTAACATACCTATGAAAACCAAATCCCATACGTGTATGTAGAGCAGATTTGTACAGAAGGTAGGAAGAGAGCAGATATGCAAGTGAAGGAATAAACACGGCATTTTTGTTATCCAGATTTGATAAATATAGTTTGGGAATGATAGGGTGAAGAGTGGTGAGTCAGTTATGCCTGGTCATCCCTAGTGACTGAAAATAACTTGTTATTCCAACCCTTTTATCCCTGAGCTCTCTCCTCTCCACATATTTTTGTATTTTATTTATAGCTCAACCAGCTTTTGCTTTGCAATCTGTAAAATAACCCTTCAGAGCCGGGGAGGGAAGACCAAAGGGCAGCAGCCCCCAGGCAGTCTTGTGGATGGAGCCACTGGGTTGACCTGTTCCCTGCTGCGATGGCTGCGTCTCCCCTCTCTCCTGCACACCCTTCCCTCATCCTCTCTCCTGTACACCCTTCCCTCATCCTCTCTCCTGCACACCCTTCCCTCATCTGCTTAGAGATGTGACTTAAACGAGCAAACTCATTTCCTGCATTCATTAGTTGGTTTGTGTTGACAGCAGCACGCAGGAGCCATGTGCAGTGCTTCAGATGCGCCGCCTGCGGCTTTGGTAGCATCTAGGTTGGAGGGCCCATGCTCAGGGGTGTGGCAAGATAGAGTAAAACCTTAATGGAGGTTGTAAGCTGTTCCAAAATGCATGCAATCCATCCTCACAGCCCATACTTGTATTTATCCTATAAAGCATAGCTGTGCAAACAATACCTGCAGTAATTATGAACTGAATCTATTGTATTTTGCTTTGGCTCAATGTATGCTTAAGTATTTTTGTACAGTTTAATCCATGAACTAAGAAACAGTTTAGCACTGGATATATCTTAGCTTATAATATATATCTTGATCTGCTCTTAGCTCTCTCAGCACTTCTGTTACCATAACTGAACTACACTGTGTCTCCCTTCTTGTTTTGGCTCTGATTTGGTTTGGAGAAGAAGAAGGGAGCTGACAGGTTTATCTGCTGAAGTAAAGGGGATCCCTTGCATTCAAATAGAAGAGAACTACTTTTGCCATCATAGTGCCACTGGTTTATAGTCCTGCAGAGAATCACACAAGAGGCATTTAAGTTGACTAGAGTTTATTGGCATGACAAGTTCAGTGTAGTGATGCTGATTAAAAGAAGGTAGAAAATTGGGTGAATTATTGTTTGCTTAACTGCAGTCCTCATTTTTTTTTACTTAAGGAGAGCAGAGAGGTGTGTTAAAGCAACAAATGAGAACCTGACTGGCAGACACCAGCCTGGGGTGCGAGGATCTCAGGCTCTGTCACAAGTAAGAGTGGGAAAACTGTCCCATAGCTTGCTTATTTGCCATCATTCAACTGGGGCTCAGAAGCTTCTCATGGATGGTTTGCCAGCCTGTATTCTCCTTGCCTGGAAGGCATTTCCTGGAAACCAGGGACTTGCCAGCTTCCCTTACCATTTCAGCAGGTCTGGTATGAGGTGGCTGCCCAGTTTAGCTGTGATGGCTTAGTATTGTCTTTTGCATTGGAGAATGGTGGGGTTTGCTTCTCAATCCTGTTGCATATCACTTTGAATCCTACTCAAGTGCTATCCTGGGACACTTGCTGTAGCTTACTGGCTCCATTGCCTTCTAGAATGTGGCAAAGAGCTTTGTAGTGCTTAATAAACAGACTGAATATCAGCTCTCACAAAGAGGCTGTAGCTATGAGAAAGGATGTAGTCTTTGGAAGCTTAAAAATGGAAACCAAGTGGGCATGTTAGTACTAGATGTCTGTGTATGGACTTAATGAGGCTATTTTGGAAAACTCTACCTAGTTCCAGTACCCACACTTTGAAAAGTGTGGTGAAATATTAGAGGAGATTCAGAGAGCTCAAAAGGGATTTGAGCTTTGAAAAACACACTTCATTTTGACATTTCAGAAACTACCAAGGTTTACTTTGTTCAGGAGCAACTTCTGAGGCCAGCAGACCAAACAGACACTTACCCACATGAGCATGAATGGCTCTTTAATTTAGCCAAGTTAATGGTCAGGAAGTAAGAGTATAAATATAATGTACACATACCCATACCTCCCTCCCATTAATTAAAGGAATTGCCAATCTTATGTTAAAAGCTTGAAGGCATTCTATATAAGCGCCTGTGGCCTGTATTATTCAGGAGATCAGATTAGATGATGATAACATTCCTGTCTGGTCTTAAAATAATTAAAGGAGGCGTTTGCAGAGATTTCAAAGTCAAGCGGATCCCCTCCCTAACAACTTCAGTTAGTGGTATTGTTTTACACATTAATGGGACGTAGCATTAGGCTGTAGAACTGTGTGATTTAAATGTATTTATCAAGTAAGTTAAGTACATGTAATGATTGCTGATAGCTACGAGGGTGTCCTTATATCTCTTGATGTTTGTACCAGCCAGGCTGGAGGTACCTTGTAGACCCCAGTAGTCCTCTTAACTCCTCTATGGGGTACCCAGAGCACATTTCCTTCCTGCTAGGGAGCAGGGAGCAACAGGGGCTGCCCCTTTCCCAGTCTCACACCCTCAAGGACAAGAGGTGCAGCTTACTTAGCTCATTTGTGCTGGCAGGTGGAAGGTCTCCTCTTTCCTTGTATGGTAACACTGGTGAAATTCAGAGCTAGAGAAAGAATTGTATGCAGGATCGCTCTTCTCTGTTAATCAAGGCCAGCATTATCATTCTGCCTTTTTTTGTTTGCTTATTTGATTGCTACACTTACCCAGAAAAGATTTCCAATGACTACTGAGTTGAAAGTGGTTTAGATTAACCCTGGCTGACACCGTTGCTTTAAAGAGGGCTGCCTGAAGTTCTGTATCTTCACAAGGATGGTACTTCCCAGGAGGGGCTGTAAATCCTTGAAGCTGCTCCCTCCTGATACAGTATTCTCAATGAAAAATGTCTCAAATCTCAGGAGCTAAGATAGTCATATTTTCCAGTGAGCAGTTTTAGATGGCTTTTGTTTTAGTGTCCAAAGATGTGTATCTTTGTTTCAAAGGTAATGTACAATACTCAGATATAGCAAAACATAACTAGCTTCCTTCTACTTGTTTCCATCTCTGCCTTGATTATGTTGCTGATCAGTTTATTTACAGAAATGTCAAGCATCCTCTTATAGTTTCCTAAGGATGTGTATATAAAGTTGAGGATATTAAGGGATGGGTCAGGGAGTTGCAGCCAGTCTGTAAAACAATAGCCTGGAAATATGGAGCTGTGTGATGAAGGAACCAGTTATATTATGGTGGGAAGTGAAATGAATGGGCCTCACACATTGGTTCCACTTTTCACAGAATAGGTGGTCATGATTATTTTGCTGTGGGAGCATCTCAGTCTACCTCTCCTCATTCTGGCTCAACAGCTCATCACGTGCTGTTTTGGGATGTACTGTGGTTAAGAATAGCATCTTCTCTGCTGGATCAATGCAGGGGAAGAGGCTATAATTCTTGTAAGGTTTAAAGTAATGCCAATGATAGCTAAAGTAGGACAAATTACAGCTGCTGAGATCCTTGCTAGGGATGTAAATGGATAATGAGACAGTTAATGCCGAGGAGACTTGGCTGTCTGTTCACCTTCCAGACTGCTGAGAGTCTTTGCAGTTCATTGCATGGATTTGCCTAGGGCCCATCCTCATTTTTGGCCCACCGATGGCCATTTTGGCTTTAAAAGCTTCTGTTCTTAATCATCATTTTGGACCATAGTCACTGCTGATATAGATCCCTTTGTTTCTCAGTGAGCTTGCTTAGCAGTGTGCAGTCCAGGGTATGAGCAAGAAAGTGTCCTTGTCATCGACATGAACCAGAACTGAGGAACGAGCACTGCTTGAGCTCCTGTGTCATGCTCATAGCAGAGGGTGATAGGCCCATCCCCAACCACCCCGCTTACTCCTGCTTATGTTGTGGGACTGAGCATCACTTCTAGCAGTTTTCACCAATTGCAGCTCCCTTGCAATATTCTCTTTGTGAATGTGTTTAGAAGAAGATGAAATCAATTTAATCCTGCCTTTTACTTTTATGCAGGGTTCGTTTTCCCCTAAAATACTGTGCTAACGTGGTACTACTGAACGCACACACAATTAAAAGTAATTTTTAGTTTACCCGTGACATCTTTATTTTGAACCTATTAAGAGACTGTTGGTTATAAGGTTTTTATAATAGGTTGAGAGATAACACGTTTGTCAGCACACATGCAAGCAAGCACAGGGGTACAAGGGCAGGCAGGCCAAACCCTAAAACCCAGGTGGACAAACAGGACCTCTATTCCAGCTCAGTAAGGGCTGTCATGGGGCAGGTGCAGCCCCTGAGTCAATGGGAGAGGCTCCCATCACCTTACAGTCTGAGGGGCCTTGCTGCTCGTGGGACTCGTTAGAGGATGCCCGGGAGGAGTGTTTATGGATTGTACAAGATTTATTTATGAGATATTTAGGGAATTAACCCAAAGTGGGAAAATGAATGATTCGGTGTCGTTTGGGAGGAGCAAGTTTGGGAAACTAGAGAAATAAGGAGTAAAAGGGGTTGGTCCCATGTAACTGGGGGTGGTCAGTAGACTTGCCTGGATATGCCTTGCACCTGATCAGCCCAGCCTGCCTCATCTTCTCAGTAAGCCCTATTTCTAACTATTTTCTGGGGTAAGGGGACTCTGTGAGTGTGTGTATGAGGGCTACCAGATGCTGCAACTTCTAACACAGAATAAAAATCCTGATGCAACAGCTGGTGTAGTGAAAGAAAATGTCCTAATTTTTCCTTGTAAATGTTTTTGAAAAGAAAGTGTCTTTCCATGATGCCGTTGATTTGGTCATGAACCTGGTACGTTCTTCCTCTGCCACCTCTGAGTGCAATGCCCAAAGCAACCAGCTGTGCATTGGAATTGCTTGAAGTAATGTCATGTATCAACAGAACTCGAAATAGAAATAACTTTGATTGGAGCACAGAAAGAAGAGGAAGAAGTGTTTAAAAAGAAAAGGAACAGTGCTTCTGAGGCATTTTATCATCCCAAACTGGAGACTGCCTCTTGGATTAATCATCATCTGCATGTTATGCAGTTTATAGCTGCTTAACAACAGTTGCACATAAACTTTATATTCACTTTCAAGCGCTGTAGCAAGGTTTCCTTTCCTGAGGTGCTTTTATAAGACAGAATAGTGTTTATCGGTATGAAGGATATATGGTCATACTACTGCAGGAAGAAGGTCTTGAGACTGTGGAGCCATGGAAACTGGTGTGTCTCTGTCCTGAAGAGCTGGGCTACCTCACTGACATCTTAGCTTTAGTGGCAGCTTCATAGCTTAACTAGATTTCAGATGCAAAACTATGAACATTACTCGATTTCCCTTCTCCAATGGAATGTGGATAAAGAAGATCCCTTAGATTTCACTAAAAACATTGCAATAACTGGTTCGTCCACCAACAGCTTCTCTGACCTATGAACAAATACACTTGCTTACTTCATTTTTGACCCACTAGAGTAGAATGATGTGACTTCCTTTAGGGCAATTTCTTCTTACAGTGTGCAGAAACAGGTTTTTTTAAAGTAGATCTTTAAATTCAGGTGGGAAATCCGTGGCTGCCCTTCACCTTCAGTGAGGATCACTTTCGTTTGCTGGTTGACTGCCACCTTGCTATTGATCTGCTGTTAGGTACCTTCAGACTGCAGGGGCAAGAAGTTTAAGTTCAGAGGGAAAGGGAGACAGTAAAGATGCTTTAGGCAAGGATGCAGGTTCAAAACTGCCTCATTAAATCTAGCATAAGGGAATTTTATCCCTGCTCACAAATGGTCTACCTTCATCTGCTACCTTAACTTTTCTTCTTTTTTGCAGATTTCCTTGCAGCACATTTGGCAGTGGTGCGCTGATCCTGTCCATATTGAAAAAGGCCATTGATAGATCAGCAGAGACTCACAGAATCATAGAATGGTTTGAGTTGGGAGGGACCTTAAAGATCATGTAGTTCCAAGACTACGCAGAGCCTTTTTGTCCAAGTGTGCGGTGTGGATCCCACAGCTCTACTGCGCCTAACTATAGCAGGACATGCTTCTTTCAGCAGCTGTAGAAAACTGATTGAAGCTGGTCCTCTTCACATGCTTGCCTTGCCAGGGAATTAAAGCTTCAGGCTGCCATTTGTGTGGAGTTTTTAAATATGTATGACCCAAACAAGGGGCCTGTTGAGAAAGGCTCTAATCCTCTTGCATATGAAACCTGGTGTTCTGGTCTTCTCTCTTTCTGATGTTTCAGTGCTTTCAGATATGCTAAATCTACCTTTGAAGTTTCATTTCTTCTTATGTAAAATACACTTTAATAGGTGAACCTTGCAGCCGGGGATTAGGAGATACTGGTTCAGGTTTGGACACACTAGTTCACGTAATCGTTCTTTGCCTTGGTTTCTGCATTTGCCATACAGAAAGGGTAATGTCCACCCTCCTGTGTGGCTTTTTGAACTTTGTTCTGGGCAACTAATTTAGAAGCCACAGTGTAGTGTGGGCCTTCTGCAGTCTGCTGTGAAGCCTTGCTGGAAGGTACCTCTCTGGGGATGCTACAGATCCATAGGTAACAAACAGAAGCTTTCCCATTTCTGATCAGGAGTTCACGGGAAGAAATATATCTGCATGGTGAAGAGATCAGACCAGCTGGGGGGGGGGGTGTCCTGCCCAGTCCTGCTGCTGCCACTTGTACAGAGTCAGAAAATCTCTGTCTTAAGCAAATGTGATGATTTATTGCCTGTGGTCTGCATGCCAGTGGTCCTGATGAGTAATGCCTCGGTTCTTAAGAACATTTGCAATGGCAGACTTACTGCCATTGCAAGACACAAATGGCTGCATGGTGGGTGAGAAACTCACGTGGCCAAAACCTCTTCTCATAGACGACTTTTTTCATACAAGGCTCTCAGGAAGGCTGAACCTTTCTGGCCTCCCTCTTGAGATAAAGTGTGTAGGTTTTATGTGACACTAGGACCTGGGGAGTTATAGAGGATCAGGAGGAAGACAGATTATAAGAGATGGATATATCTTAGAGGTATATGTAGCAGCCCTTCCCCTGGCTGGGCCAGGAATTAGGGGATGTCTGTCCTGTAGGATGACTGTAATTCCTTTTGAAGTATTTGGTGTAGGGGGAGGAAAAATGCAAGCTGTTCTCAGAATAAAAATGCTTTGTGCTAAGGTGCATCAGGCTAGCTATTGTTTCCCTCTCTAAGGACTGGGTTTCTAAAACGTGTTCAATTTTGGAAGGAGATCTGACAGGTTTTAGCTGTGCAGAGTGCAGTGATTCTCTGCTTTGATTGAATGTGATCCCCTAGCTAGACAAAAGCTGGAGTATTAAGTTTGCTCTGATGGACCTCTTAGGAGCCATACATAGCTCTTTAAAAACCCAAGCAACCTGCCACAAACTTGTCCGAAAGAGATTACTGTAAGACAGCAGAGTTATAAAATACTCTGAAAGGCTGAATAGGGTTTTTCCCCTTCTTGTGATATTTGGAGTTGAACTTTAGATACATCATTTTGAACATGGCCTTTTAAAGTAACTTTCTGTTCTGTCCCTGTCATATTCAGAGATGTAAAGGAAAGACAAAATGCCAAGGGAGGGGAGCAGATGAAAAGAGGGAGCAGGGCAAAAGAGTAGGTGTTGATCATCTTTGCAAGAGGTGACATCAGCTATGAGAACAAAAGTCTTCAATCACTGCAACTGGAGACAGTTTTTAGTCTCCAATTCTATTTTGCCCTGAGCCAGCCAAGCAAATAAAAACAGCAGCATAAATCACTGGTGGCAGAACTTCACAGTTATGCAATATCCAGTGCACCAGGCACCTATTTTTAGATCAGTTTTACACTAAGAGAATTTACTTTATGAAATCTAAAAAGAATGTCTGGTCAGAGGCCGGGGGATAGAGAGGGTATTTAGAGAATGCAGAATGTAAAAACACCTACTACAGAGATGCACAAAGTGTAAAAGTACTTAGTATAAAGGTAGCAAACCCCACTTTGGCAATACTGATATCCTTTCAATAGTGTTGGCTTGATCAGGTATGGTAATAAGGGTTTGGTTTTTTAATAAAGAGGGGTTTTTTTTATCAGTATTTGCTTGTATTTCTAATCCAGAATTGCTGTTTAAATGATAAATATACTTACTTAAAGCTGGTCTTCTCTACCATTTATGCTGTGCTTTTGTCTTTACCAGATCTGGGATGCAGTAAGCAGCAGCTCACCTCCTTACAATAGTGACTGCTCATACTTAAAGCAGTCGTGTTAATTGGAGTCCTCTGCAAAGCTGGCTGAGCCACAGAGATATTCCTCATCCTTTATGAGATACCCTAGATTTAATGAGCTCCTGATACTTAGCTGGTATATGTTTCACTTATGTTTTCTCAGTCTAAAGTGGATTAGGACTCTGTGTGCTGCTTGCTCCAGATCAAACCGAATCTTTTTCAGTGTTCACAGGAGCATACACTAAATTGTATTTCATTAGTTAAAAGCAATTTCAGGTTGCAGCACAGGTATGAGTAACTGAAGATCAGTCTCACATACTGTGCTCTTTATCCAAGAAAGCATACACATCTTCTCTCCTTTAAATTGGATTTTAAGCTCTTACTCACTGTTGTAATTCCATGATGGTTTGTACTGTGTACAGTTTTGTTCCCAAAGTTTCTTGCTCAGGTTTGGAACAGATAATGATTGGGAAATGTTTGACCTTTCAGCCCCCAGAGATTTTAGCAGATGCAACATACTCTGCATAGCGAATGTACCTTAGAGATTTCTGCCGCAATTTGGACAGTTTTCAGTCACGCCTTGAAGTGAATTAATGTTCTGACCATTGCATGATCTGTACTGATTATTTCTTTTCCCCTTCAAACCTTTCTCTAGGTGACAATCTCGATGCCATCCATGACATAACTGTGGCATACCCCCAAAACATTCCTCAGACAGAGAAGCACCTTTTGAATGGAAACTTCCCAAAGGAGATTCACTTCCATGTCCAAAGATATCCCATAGAGACAGTCCCCATTTCTAAGGAGGAGCTGCAGCTTTGGTGCCGGAAACGTTGGGAAGAGAAAGAGGAGAGACTCCGACACTTCTATGAAGGTCGAAAATGCTTCAGTGCAACAGGGCAAAGCATTATTCCACCATGTAAATCTGAGCTCAGGGTCCTCACGGTCAAGTGCATCTCGCTCCTGTATTGGACGGTGTTCCCTCTGGGTATGCTTGCACTGCTGTACCTCTACAGCGTTGCACAATGGTATTTTGCAGCCATGATCATCTTTTTTGTTGTGCAGCAAAAGATATTTGGTGGGCTGGAACTAATTGAACTCGCTTGTCATCGGTATTTTAAAAAGCAACAGAAAATTCATGATGTGAAAGTAAAAAACAATTAGTTCTGGGGTAGAGAAAGAGGAAAAAATGGGTGGGTTTGAGATGTGCTGTGAATTTTATGCACAGGGAAGAATTTTTGCATGAGAATCGTCTTTTCCTATTGCCATTGTTAGACATTTGCACTTGATTCTGTGAAGAGAAAGAAAAAATGTTAGTTACTGCTACACGTGAAAATGGTAGTTTTAATCTCTGAATGTAATTTCAACACTGCTCTTGCCAGCAGCTAGCAACTGCATTCTGCTGTAATTAGCAAATTGCTGGATTATTGAACAATCATAAGGACATTAATAAATGTGACATGCACTGAACTTTCATGTAGAAACCCAAGCTGTCCAGCTAAGAGAGACAGATGTATGATTTCTGTATGATCACGTTGTCATGAAGTAAGCACAGGGTTTGGAAATGATGTTTTGATGGTAGGTGGAAGGAGGAGAGGTTGTTTCTTTTTTCTGTTTCACGCATTCAGACTTCTTATTTTAAAGCAATATTTTTGCATAAGCTTTTCCAAACACTACTGAACCTGCTGCTATTCAACCACACTGGCTTGGTCACTCAAAGGATTTTTAAGCTTTGCAGTCTTGTGTTGTAGTACAGAAAACAGTGCTGCCTTTGCCTCCACTTAAGTCTCACCTGATTATTTCATAGGCCTGTGCAGCTAAGTTTTCTCACTGTTTCATACTGTTTTCATCTCCCTGATACCTGTGTGAGACTTGTTCCTACTATAGTACACAGAGCTGTGGGATAGGGGAGCTGGTTTTTTGTTGGTTTGTTGGCTTTTTTTTTCTTGTAGAGGCAAAAATAAGCATCTCTCTCTGAGTAGCTGGCAAATGCTTTTCCAAAGTTCTCTTTGTAGACATTGTTTTATTGAAAACATTTTATTGTTTTTTCAGGCTAGGCAAGATACCTTTTTTTGAGGCATTTATTTTGATTTTTACATTGCTTCTTTAGGCATTTCAAGTGTCCATGTAAACAAGGAGGAAGACTGCTTGTTTCATATGTGTCAGCCAGGCTGGTTGAACTGCATCTGATGCAATGGTTGTCTCTTTACAGGCACAAGGGATGGGTTTCACACTTAGCACAGCACAGGGAACTTGAGCTGCACCTTCCTTTGCAGTATTGTCTTTGACTGCCTGATGCCATCATTGCTTTTCCAACCTCCTTTGCAATTTGCAATTGCTGGGGGCTTCTTCTGGGGCTCCCATTATAACACTTTCCCCTACTTTCATGGCATTCAGAAAATCCAAAGGCTTAGACTCAGACAAGGCACTTTCAAGCATGTTCCTTGTTATATAAAATAAGTGTAATATTCGTGCTCACATAATAGAAGACCTAAACATTGCCAGCATCAGAGGCACTTCAGGTTAGATTTGGATTTCAACCTCAAAACTGTTAGACCACTTGATCAGCTGTATTGCTACAAAACCTTCCTGACTTAATATTTGCTGTTTATTGCATAAAGGCTTGGTTGAGCTAAACCAAGGTGGCCTGGCTCCATCTGTTGGGTGACATTGCCATGAAATGTGAAAGTACAGAGACTAATGAATATCTCAATCGTTGGATCAGCATGGGAGACACATCTATTTTCTTCTAAATTACAATGCTAAGCATGTTTGTCTCATGTGTTTCTATCAAGGGCCATTTCTTGAACCAGCGTCTATTCAACCGTCCCTTGCAAGGTGATAAGTATCTTTTAATTTATGTTTCTAATAGCATTGTTTATTATGGGAAAAGTACTTGAAGCCATCTGGGTTACTCTGGGTTTTTTAATCCCTTTTTTCAATAAATAAACCTAGGTTTATATTTAGGGTTATGTTTCTTAATGTTCTTTTTCATATTGATATTTGATGATTGACAACTGGTGTTTCATTGTCACAATGGAAGGAGGTCCTTTCTGCACTACAAGGACTTTTAAAAGCAGAATTCTGTGATATCAGAGGCATGGTTGCAGCTTAAATTTTCATAGCCTGGTTCTGCTTCGCCTGATACTCTGCTTTGGTGCAGTTCCTTGCACATCCAGATAACTCATTGCTAGGGAAAACCTAAACACCCCATTTATGGTTAACACAGAGGAGACCCAAAAGGCTTCTTCTGGTCTATCCTGAGCCACAGCTGTGCTTTCATACCAGGAGTAACCATGGCCAGCCTACTCCAACAGCCTTAACAGAGTCTTCAGGAATGACTTTGGAGAGCAGGTTATATATGTTGGTGACATAAATACCAGCTACACTTATCTCAGTCATTCAGAGAACTTTGTGGTACCACCAAATGTATCAGAGAAATCAGTGTGAGTCTTGGTCATGGAGAGATGGGAGATTTTCATCTGTATGTGATTAGGTGCAGTCCATCGTTGACTCTTACAAGGGGTTTTCTCCCAGCTGGAGCCAAACATATAATGTGGTGAACATCCTGCAAATCTGTAATCCAGCCTCCTCTCTCATGTATTCGGATTGAAGAGGAATGACCTTGTCAGCTGCTAATGTCACATCTGCAGTGCCTGACTCCATGGCGTGGGGCAGCACATGGTAAGTGAAGACTCCTCCTTCCAGAGGCAAGGGTGTTGGCTTTGTGACTGACATAGATTTTCAGATTATGTGCATCAATTTCCATCTCAATCAGAAATGCAAGATGGGAAAAGAATGACTATAACTGAAAAAGCTTTGTGGATATGGAAACTTATTTGTTTAAACAGTGGTTAAGGAACTGGGGAAAGATCTTTCCATGAATGCTTTTTTCCCTCTTTGGTCAAAATGTAGCTCTTTACTCAAAAGGTTCTTAATATACGCATTTTTTCTAGACTGTTTTGTTCTTATGCTTTTTCCCTCTTTGAAGTATACTAAGATAGCACTTAGGGACATGGTTTAGTGGTGGACTTGGCAGCGTTAGGTTTACAATTGAACTTGATGATCTTAAAAGTCTTTTCCAGCCTAAATGATTCTATGATTCTATGCCAGGTAAATCACTTTGAAATGTTTTCAGTGCCGTTGGGTTAAAGGTGCTAATACTCCAAGAATCACACGCACCCCTCTTCCATGGGATGCAGTTGGCACCAAGACTCATCTCACTCATTAATTCACCTCCTCTCATAGTCCCAGCAGCAGCAGTGCTCAACAGTGACTGCTCTGTCTATGGGACTTGCAGGTCTTGCTAGGTCTTGCTTACATCATTTGAGATCAGTGACGTGCTTTAAGGACACTGCTCTCGTTTGCTCAATCAGATGTTTGCTCATTAGCATCAGGGGTTTCTTTCTCTCTGCTCAGAAGGTTGAAGTCCTGCCATCTGTGTTTGTCATCTGAGTAGTGGGATGTCAAACCAAGACACTTCTCTCTTGGCTTCAAAGCTAAAAGGCCCAAAGCTGGTCTGAGAGGTGTTGCCTTGATCATACATAGTTCCTGATTTTATGTATTGCATCAATCTGTGTTGTTTAAAAAAGATATGTGTTTTTATAACTTGATTTTATATATGCACTCAGTGAAAGGAAACACCAGGATACTACAAACCTACAGAAAGCCTTAGTTTTCAGCATTCGCTGATTATATTAGAATGATTTAACCATGTACCCATTACTCTACAGCAACAATAAAGACCTGAAGCATCAAATGTTTAATTTTGCCATTTTCCTTGTACTTCGTGATGTATTCTTTATGGGCTCATAAAGAACAAACTTTTTCTTCAATCATATGCTGTGTCTTGGGCAGACGGGTGTCTGTTTGGGTGCTCAACCCATGGTTTATGGCTGTTGGGGCCGTATGCCTCCGTTCTCTCCATGGGAGGCTGGAAAGGAGCAGCTGGCTGTACTCTCTCTTCTTCCCTCTTCATGTAATGGAAACTTCTGAGTGTGCAGGAGGTACAGGTCACTTTTAACCTGCTTTGCTGCTTAACCACTATTGTTAATAAGCTGTGGCTCGAAAGAGAGTGTTAGGTAGTGCTGTGTAGGGAAGTCCTCCATTTTTGCTGTGTCCTGTTAAGAGCCATGTAATTACTGACACAAGAAATGATCTGTTGCAAGTTGCACGTTCTTTAATGTCATGTCACGGGCTCCTTAATTTCTCTCTCCATTAAGGGTTGTGTTTCCAAGGGGCTGTTTTGCTCCCCATTACCTAACACGAAATAGCCTTGCTGTGGCTGCCACAGCCCTATAAAACACCTGCATCATCAGCAGGCAGCATGTGGCAGAAAGACTACAAGAAACAGATACCCTGCTAGCAGTTCTTAGAGCCGGAGATGGTAATCTGCAATGCCTACATGTGCTATGAGCCTTCAAATCAGTCCCCACAAGTCCAAATGAGACATGCTCTGTACTGAGCGGCTTGTCTCTCTGAAAAGGTGGCTGTCAGTTCCTCCTTGTTTCCTCAGAGCACAAATATGCGATGAAAAAATCAGTTTCTCTGTCTTACCTGCCATTAGAGAAAATAAGAGTAGCGAAGGCCAAAGCTTTCCCCCTCCAGCCAACCCAGACACCTCCTTTGCAGTTCAATACAGCGGGGAAAAGGTTGTCTGAAGTTCCTGAGGCCTTCAAGTGAGACTGCAAGCTGCCTCGACCAGAAATTATTCCCTGTAGCAGGGAGCCCAGTCTGTGCTTATAACGTGCTTGAGTGACTCTCATCCTGGAGAGGGTTTGTGCTGAGGCACGCGAGAGGCAGAGCTCACCTCTGTCCTTACTGGGCCTCTCAGAAGCCCCAGCATCTTTAGCAGGAGTGGAGATAGACCCTGAATCTTTAAGGAGATGTCTTTGGTTTACTCCAGTCTGGCCCCTGTGTGGTTCATCATCTCTTTTTCTGGCGTTATTTGTGTAAGGTCACTGTTTTCTTTGGTGGTGCAGTATGCAGGGTGCTGACAGGAGCTGGAGCAAAGGATGCCTGTGTTTTCTCATAGGTATTGCTGCTCTCGGGAGAAGGGTGTTTGCTCCTTCTGAGATCCTTCACGCTGGGCTGCATGACAGGCAGGCGCAGGGGCTGGTGTGAGTGATGGTTTTGGTGATCAGCACCCTATTCCCTCAGCTTCTCTCTCCAGCTTGCTTGTCAGAGGGAGGAGGCAAGAGCCCCTTCACCCTCGTCTGCTGGGAGCAGAGAAGCACCATCAGCCTTCCCAAAGGGAAGAGCTCCAGGAGCTTAGGCTTTAGCTTTGCTTCTGCATCCACAAGACAACACCTCGCAGAGGAGGATAAGCTGCTGCAGGATGCAAGAGCATGAGAAGGTGCTGCAGGAGGCAGCGCTGAGCATCGCTTTCTGCAGAGCCATAACCTAGCATGAACATCATCAAGGTTTTGCCCTCTGTCTCCTTGCACTGTTTTGTTGCCTGCCTTCGAGGCTTGCCCTGCTGCTTGAGCTGCTGTGTGCCTAGTGAGAGAGGAATGAATGCTGGTTGACAATGAGCCCAAAGCGAAGCGGTTTGGTAGGGATAATGGGATAGAGGTGCTGGGGAACTTGTCAGCTCCTGTCAGTGCTGGGTGCTGCTGTTTGGGAGCGTGTCATCTTGATTTGGAGGGTGAAGGAAAAGGTCTACAGGAAAAGGCTTGTTTGTTTAGACATCTTGAGGGAAAATGGAGAGGGTAAGAACAAGCTCCATGGGATAGTTCACAGTGGGACTCATTTACTGCCCCAGAAGGAGCCTCTTTATGTGTTCAAGGCCAGGTTGGACAGGGCTTGGAGCAACCTGGTCTAGTGGAAGGTGTCCCTGCCCATGGCAGGGGGTTGGAACTGGGTGAGCTTTAAGGTCCTTTGCAGCCCAAACCAGTCTGGGATTCTATGATTCTCCCTGGCAAGGAGCTGCCTCGCTGTCCTCCCCACCACTGTAGTTAGATTTCCTTCCAGATAATTCACTGCAGTGATTCAAGTGGAGATGTTCACACTGGTGAGTCCACAGGTTTTCTTCCTACAGCTTTGCACTCCCTGCCCAGTGCTGTTCAGATTGCTCCTTGAAGCTCAGCTCTGCACTCATTTCACTTGAGAAGTGCCCCTTTTATAGCTACTTTAAGGGAAGGTTCACACTTACCTGGGGCTTTCCTTGGTGCTTTGTGATGGGCACATAACATCAGAGCCAATGGATTGGCCTCAGGGTCATGGCATGGAAATCTTTCTTCTGCTGTGAGGGCAGGAGGGCTTCCCCTCTCAGCACATAGGTCTGGTTAGGTTGGACTACCATACCGGTTCCCATACCATGGGGAGGTGAGGAGCTGAACTTGCACTGCTTCTAACAGGCTCTAACACCAATCCTTGGGGGAACAGAGACAGACATTTAAAGGAAATGCTCAGAACAACCTCTTTTGGCAGAAAACAAAACTTTCCTGATTCCTTTCTTGTTTTATGCCTTCCTTTTCCTCCTTCCCTCCCTCCCAGGAGCGAGCGAGGAGAAGGTTCGGGGGCACCCTCTAAGCTTCAGTTGCTCAAAGCAGGAGGGCATGATCCTGGAGGCACTGTGTTACATGGATCAAGGTGTGCTGGCCAGGTCCACGGGGCAGGAGTTGAGGACTGCTTCACACCACAGGCTCCTTGCAATTGTTTGTCCCTGAAGAGACCCACAAAGAGAAGAGGCCAAACCCAGTTCCTCAGTTGGTTCATCTTGCTGGGCTGCTGCGTGAACATTGTGAGATCCTCATGGCCAGCACAAGGACAGTGGGACAGAGAGCATCACCCTGCAGGACCCCAGTGCTTCAGCCACCAGCTGGAAGGTGAAGAGGAGTGCCTGGAAAAGGTGGAGCTGTGCACAGACCTGCTGGCTGACAGCCCTCAAAGGTGCTGTGGGTGATGCGGGCTGTAGCAAGGGGCAGTGCCCAGGCACCACTCACTGATAGCCACAGATGTGTCTTGCACCAGGCACTAACATGTACAGGTTTGAGGCTGCACATCCAACTTGGGACAGGTATTATTCCTGCTCCTAGAGGCCTGGGCTGGGAGTGAGTCCCACCATTGTGTGCAGGACAGCACAGGACTCAGCTGACCCACATGTGAAAATGTCACATTGCCCCAGCAGTGAGGACTCGGAATTTCCTTCCAGATACAGTAACTCAGATGCCCATTCCCATCCGTGGGAGCTCATCCTGGTAATTCAGTGGGGTTTTGTCTGACATGGGTGAGAAGGGGCTGATGTTCAGCTGTGATCTCTGATCATCTCTCTCTGCTCCTGTCCCACAGCACCTCTATAGTCCCAGAGTTGGGGAGCCTCAGCCTCCGCACCCAGCCTGGCCTTAAGGACGCTGCAGCTCTGAGAGCAGTCTGGCTGCACAGAGCTTGGTGTGGGCCACTCTGCCCCACTCTCCACAGGTAGATGAGCTTGCTCCGTCCTCTGCTGCCGTGGCCAGACTGCTCTCCCATACAGCAACTGAAAAGCCCACTGAGGGGTCTTGGCAAACCTTTTCTGCAGCAGGAATGCTGATGGGGCATCCCTTTCCTTCCCAGCCACTGCTGAAGAGCAGTGATGGAGGCAGTTCAGCTGGACACGTATGACCTCTGCTGCCTTCTCTATTTCCACACCGAGAGGAGCTGCCAGAAGCAGAGTAGCTTGCTCAGACCTCTGTACGCTATCACTTGGGCTCTTGCAGCTGTAAAAGGGCAAACCTGACCTTGTGGTCGTTCTGTGCCCAAGTGTCACACATCCAGTGGGCATCTCCAGCCTCCTTGCTGCAGATGCTGTGCTCCTCTAGAGGTTCTGTCCCTCCTCACTGGGGAAAAGGAGGAGGCTTTTGCAGGAGCCCCTGAGAGTGAGCACAAGGAGATGCTTTATGCAAGATCACAGCAAGGTGTTCGGGTCTGCATCCTCACAACAAGTGAAGGGTAAAGGCAGGCTCTCAGCTTTCCACTGCTGATGACAGCAAGGGCCATGTAAGTGAGAGAGAGTCTAATTAGGGATTAATGAGAAAGGAGCCTGTGGTTTTATTGTCTGTTGGACATGAGTACCGTGGATGAGCAAGAGAGGTTGCATTAGCTGCTTCCTGCTGCGTCCTTCCAGCAGGAAATCCTTAGCAGGCTCTCTGCATCATTCAAGGCCAGGAGATAGCGGAGGGCACTGTGGACAAGGAGCCGTGTGGCTTGGTGTCCTCTGCTGCAGGCTGCCGCAGACCCCAGGCCTGTGGCCTCACAGGTGGGCTGCAGAATTTGGGGCAAAGCCCTTGGTGTCTGATGTTGGGTCTGACACCAACCGGGGCGTGTGTCCCACAGCTCCTGCTGCCCAGGCTGGGGACATCTCCTGAGGATGCTGCTCCTGGAGACACACACCACACTGTGCCACAGACCCTGACTGTGGCTGACTCCAGCCCCATGACAGCCTGTTTGGCCACACATGTCCCTTTTCCTCAGCCTGGTGCCTGGTAGCAGGCCATGGCAGATCAGAAAGGGGTCTTTGGCTCTGGGATCAAAAACTCAGCTGTTTCCTTCTGTGGAGCCAGAGCAGAGCCCCCTGCTTTGAGATCTCTGCCCCACTTCAGCCTGAATCTGATAGTGAGGGATGCTTTAAGAGATCAGATTGTTGTCTGATAGCTAAAGACAGAAATAAAACTGGGAAGGTTAAATACCTGATCTTGAATAAGCTTCATCATTCCCAGCCATTGCATAAAAGCTATTCAAGTTATTACAGGTCATGCTGGATGCTTGCACAGCAGGAACAACAAATATAGGTAGAACAGTCCTTGTCATAAATATCACTCAAGCTGTCTCAGCAGCCCTCTTTGCCATCATGATGCAGCTCACAGCCGGCCTGGCTGAGCGGTGCCAAACCAGTGGTGGGTGCATTTGATGTAAAGGGCTACTTTATGAACAATACAGGCTTGTGTTGGTTTATAATTAGCAGATCCCTGAACATTTCTAAGGTGAGAAACCTCCTGACATGGGGCAGACTTGGTTTCTCCGGGTTGTCTGCATGGGGCTCTAGCTGCAAGTGCCCCAAGGAGCTAGAGACCAGTGGTTAAAAATCACTGTGCAAGACCCCCACTTATGCCTGCATTTGTCAAGTGTATCAATAATGTGCTTCATACTGTACTTTGAATGCTTTGTTTAATGACTACTCTCCATTTTGCCACTCAGCCACTGCAGTCACATCTAGGTCCTGAAGTTATCAGATGTTTGTAAGATCACAGCCCAACTTTACTGATATTGTGGTATTTGACACTGAGAAGTCTTTATTTCCAAGCACGTGGACTTTCAAAGCCTTCTGTATTGACACAGCATGCAGTTAGGTGCTTTTGTTGCTCTGTTAACCAAACCAGGTGCATTTTCCACTAACAAAGCATTGCACCCTACTTACAAAGTCATTCAGTTACCCTTAGTCTGCCCAGTGCTCAGAATTATAAAGTCCTTTAGCTACACCTAGTCTGCCAAATGCTCTGACACATCCACTTAGGAAATTAGCCCAGCTTTTAGGTAGGTTTCTCCAAATCCTAGTCCTTCCATCCCATCCCACTCTTCTACGTCATTCCCAGCAAAGGGAAGGAGGAGAAAGGAGAACCTTACCCTGCACACTGGCAGTGATGGCAGAGCAGAGAGGTTGCGCTGAACCTGGAGTACTTCCAGGGCCACTGAGCCTCACTGAGTCACTTGTTAAGTCAATATAGCAGGAAGTCATCACAAATAGAAGACTGGCAATGAAGAGGCAAGGCATCCATTCACACCCTTGGCAGGGGTGTTTCGGTTCCCAGTGCCCTGCGTGCCCATAGAGAGGACAAGTCACTGCTTATTAGACAGGTTATGTGATTGAAGTGATCTATATTTATCAGGAGTGTGTGGTATAGACACTTCAAGGGTCAGATGCCCCACAGTTGGGAGAACATTAGCTCCCCTAATGAATCAGCAGGGAGAAGGACCTAAAAATACATCCCAGCTGCAGGAGAGCACCATAAAGTTGCTGAAGGAGCCATGGACAGGATACCCCAGTGTGCCTTTCCATCTCTGTCTGGGTCATGATGCTGTGCTCCAATGCTCATCACCTCTGAAAAGGAAGCACCCACTCTGCCCTAAGCCTCCTTTCAAACTTCTGCTGTGGTGCTGGGTGTTGAACCGGTGCCTAAAGGAGAAAGACCCATGTTCCATGATGTAACCACCATATTGTAGAGTCAGGAGGAGAATTTGTCACTCTCCTGCAAACTGAGACCTGAGGATGACTCCTGCCAGACGTTGCCCATCCACAGGTGAATGAATCCCCCCCTAGAACAGGGGAAGGCTTGTCTCTGTCGTGCTCGGTGAGCAGTCTGCAGCTCCCAAGGCCTGAGGTGCAAAACGTGGAGGGGCTTTCCTTTTTGGAGACACTGTTTAAGTAATTCTTATATTTACTGATGTTTAATCTCTGTAGCCCAGATGTCTTCAGAGCAAGAAGATGCCCATGCAGAGGAGATGCGTGAGAAGATGTCCATAGGTGATCAGTTCAGGTTGCAGGCTGACCCCAGAGCAGGGCTGCTTCTAATGAGGACTTTGGAAGAGGGATAGACCATGCAGGGATATTGGTACAGCCCCTTGTCTGGAGCAAACCCACTCCGATTTGGCTGGGAATGGCCAGGCACTCAAAAATGTTTGGACTTGATGTGTTGAGCTTGTGTTTGGTCAGGACTAGCTCCCAGCTGGTTTCTCCAGCCACTAAACTTGCTGTAGTGTCTCCCAATGGCAAGACATGTTGTACTTAAGAGAAGAGTGTGCAGAGCCCAGTAAAAGCAAAGAGAGAAACATTACATCAATCCCAGCGATGCGAGCGTGCTTGTCTGCAGGAATCACACCAGTGCTGCAGTGCTGGGAGAAAGCCTGGTCACTTGTGGATGTTTTGGAGCCAGGAACCTGATTTCTGGAGCACACTAGAGCTGGGCCTGCAGCAACATTACAGCTGGACAGGGATGCTCAGGAGCCCCTCTGGGGCACACTTCACCCAGAGGCAGGCACCAGCTGATAGGTAAATCAATGTTATTTCCCCCAGCCTCCAGAAAAGGCTTCATTGGGCTCTGTAACTGCACAAAGTTTTAGCACAGCTCCTGTCTGGGCTCAGTTTCTCCAGGCATCACCAATTGAATTGAATGTACTGGATGACAAATGTCTTCCTCATCTCGCCCATGGCTGTTGGGGCTGCTGCTTGGGCTCAGCCACATGCAGGGATCTGCTGTGGGACCCCCCAGGCCCTGGGCGCTGTGTGGGTGTCTCTCCCAGTGTGAGAACTGAGGGGAACCAGGGATCAGTCCAGCTTGGTTCTTATCTCTAATACCTCAGGTGACCACAGACTGGTCTGTAGGTCCCTCCTCACCCTCCTGTCCGTGCCTGGTGGGGAGAGTTAATAATAGATGTTGGATACTGCAGGAAGATGCAGAATTTAAATGAATTGCCCTTCCTTCTTAATAATAAAGATGTTTCTCCCCTAAGAGCCCCTTGATTAATTGAGCCTGCGACTGACAAATCAAGGACAGGAATGCATAAAATCCAATAGGAAAGGATGAAAATAGCATTATGTACCATCTGATGCAGTCAGCGATGTCACACAACGAAGTGACTGGAGAAAAATAGGGCCTTGAGCTGGAGGAGCCTTCATTAAGATGTGGCAAAGGTATTATTAAGTAAAAGAACATTGATTTTTTATGACAGATTTGGCCATCCATATTGAATATAATCTCAGTAATGTAATCTCAGTAGTTGCTTTAAATGTCAGCCTCACTTGGCTACTTCTGCTTTGCTGGGGTTGCTGCTCTGAAATGAAAATGAAAACGTCATTCTCCATCACCCATTGTACTCCATTAGCAGCTTTATAGGCTGTGTCCATACTGGGAAAAATTAACATACGGCTTTCCTATAGGGAAAAAACACACGCCAGAAACGCCTGTGTATACAAAACATATGTGATGGAAATGTAACAAGTAACTTAAAAAGACAGAAGCAGCCAGCACATGGGATATCTCAAAGCCAAACTCACTTTAAACTGCGGGCTTTCGTATGAAGCTTGAATACCAGACCAAATTCTCCACTGCTGTGAAGGCATGTAGCTCTGCTGGTTTCAGCCCCATGTCCTTGGAAGCTGAAACCCCTCTCCCAAGACCAATCTGACGTATTCTGCTAAATAATTTTGTTTTCTGGGTCCCACATGTGCAAGTGCAGAAACAGCAACGCCTGCACAGGGCTGTCGTGTGTGTGTGTTGGTTGGAGAGAGGTGGCACTCAGCGATGTTCCCCATAGCTCATTAGAGAACTGGATGCTCTAGATGCGGAAAAGCATCACTGAACTGATGACATTACAACACTATCAGCGAGAGGGTCCTCAGCAAAATGATGCACGACACCACTGGTCCCAACTGGAAGCATTTGGCACAGTCTGAAAGTGGCATCCCCCAAACCTCAGAGGTGTCGAGGATAACATCCCCTTGGGAAGGAGGAGAGGAGGAGGATCTCTGCTGGAGACAAAAAGCAGAGGCCCAGCAACAGGGTGCTCTTTGCTGCCTGCTGTGGAGATGTGCAGGCAGAAATCCAGCACTGCAAGTGCAAGCAGTGCTCGCATCATCTGAGACACATAAAAACGTGGTCCACATCCTTGCCTGTGTCCGTCTGAGCCTAGGGCACCTGTTCTGCTCCAGCCCTGTGCTCTCCCCACAAGCCCTGAGATGAGAGCAGCAGCCTTTGGACATCAGTGGGAACAAGGGATGCCACCAGACGAGCGGGACCATGGGCTCAGAATTAGCTAGGAAATCATCGTTGGGAGCAAGGGAAGATTGGAGAGTTTCGATGTGGTTATTCTAGCGGGTATGTGGAAGGCAGGGGTTTGGACAGTGGGTGGCTGAGTTCACCAGTTGCACAGCTCTGCTAAGGGAGCACAACAAAAAGCATCAAAACGATCTACTTGTGAATCAGAAGTGTCCAGACCCAGATGAGGGCACTGAGCCACTTGACTGTCATGGAGCAAATTTTCTCCTTCAAAGTGCAGCACATAAGCCCTTTTATAGCCACACATCAGCAAAACTATTTTTACTCCCCGTCAGCAGTTGCAAGCCATTTCTGTGACTCCAAGCCTTCACCTGCTGTCCCACAGCTACCATTTCATTGTCTGCTCGAGCACTGGGGAGCTGATGAGCAGAGGAATAGGAGTAGTCCCATACTACAGGTGGGGCTGGCCAGTGGATGGGGAGTGGGAACACCGTGAACAGCCATGTGTGGCAAGGCTCACTCCATGTTCTTCCAATGTGAGGTCTGCTCTGTGCATCACTTGTGGTGATGGTGCCACAGCAAGAAGATGGATCTTTGCATGGTGAGCAGAAAAGCATGGGAGCGCCTTGCCCTGGGATGCTGAAGACACCAAAAGCCACATACAGGTTCAAGAGCAGGTATATTGGCAGAAGAAAGCTCTTTGGAGAGCTAGTTAATGCATGGAAAGCATCTCCTCAGTGACATGTTGCTGGAGATGTGTAGGGTTTGTGAGCAAGAACCCTCGTGGGCTTACTCTAATTTTATTCTCATCCTAATAGCCCCTTTTCAGGCCTACAGAGAACTTTGATCTGACCAACTTGTCCTTGTCCTGATGTGGAAACCTTATGATCCTCCCTTAGGTCCACTATTTTTCCTTCTCTGTTGCCACTGAAATGAGAAACCAGATTAAATTGCCATAAAGATCATCCTACAGGACTTTGCCAGGTAATGTCTTAATGTAACAGGATCTAAGTGCTAGGCTTAAAACAAGAGGGGCTTTCCCCTACATCTTTTCTCTGAAGAGTGGGAGCAGTATCACCTTTCCTTTGGAGAAGAGCAGGGGTACCACAGCCATTTACTCCATGAATAAATGCCCCTGGATCAAAGGTAGACACAAACACCTGAGTCCCCCTGCAATCAGTCCCAGGAGGTGCCTGATGGAAATAGAGACACAACCTCCCTCCGGTTAGAAAGGAGGAAGGAAATGGAAAGAAAATATATTTGGGCGATCCAGGCAGTTTCGAAAAGGAGCGGAGCACAAAGGGGGAAATACACATGGAAAGGAAAATACTGAAGCTTTTGTGTGATGCCAACAATTTTCCTTCCCTTCACTAAGAAAGGAGCTGCGTGAATGTGCGCTGGTACGGTTTGCTCTTTCAAATGGCCGAGTCAAACACAGCTAAATAACAAAGAGCCGTACAGAGACATGAGGGACACCTAATGACAATGTTTTGTCATTCTCTCAGGCTAGATGGATGTGGAAAGCGGGAGGAAGGGGAGAAAGAAGTGCATTAGGATTCAGATAGGATTTTGATAACAGTTATTAAATGGAATGTAAAGGTTATTTTTAAACCCGAACCGTGAGTGCTGTTCCAAGCATGAATAGACTGGCAAATGATCTGAATTTTCTTACTATTGTTCCTAGGGATGTGTTTACCGCAGAGGGAGGCAAAGTAAACTTGAAGTGTAAGAAAAGGGAAAGGCTGAAGAGGAACACGCATTTTGCTGGGTACACAGGCAAAATACACACCAACAGAAAAACAGCTGGATCTGAGATTTCACTGCCTGTACACCTTGCTCTGGGATAAGACAGGACCAGGATTCAGAGTGTCCCATGCACTCAGTACTTCCCCTCTTTAACCCTGCAGCAGATAGTGGCTATTTGAAGAAGGAAATGTGCATGGTGTTGCTCAAACTTGGCCCCAAAGCCTCTGTAATGCATCCTGTTGAATTTGAAGAGCTGGTGCCAGGTACAGGCAGCATGAGTGGGCAGGCAGGTGGCTGGCAGGGGCTCTGGAGAGACCCAGTCAGGCTTCACACCTGAGTTCATAGGAAGCTCCTGCACAGCCACTTTCTGGTTGGTGGTCTTGCAGAGTGTACCTGGGATTCAGCCCTGCTTCAGCCTTGCCCTGGACTTTGTCTTGTCTCACTGAGGAGCCATGGTTTTTGTCCAAGAGGAGGAAAGAAAAGGGCTCGTTACTCAAACCAGAGCAATCCACCAACCCTACGAGGGTTGTTGGGCACTGCAGAGATTGGAACCTTCAGACTGTCCCATCCCCAGCAACACAGCCACAGGGCTGACCTTCTCGCTTGCATCCCAGCGTGCCCGTATCCTTCCCGTTGTGCTCAACACTCACTTCCCCTTCTTCTGTCACACTGGGCTCCTTGGAGTGACTTGTTCCAGATCCTCCTCTCCAGCTGCGTTCTGTTTAGGACTTCTCCCTCTCTACCATTAGTTTTTGGGCCCGTCCAGTGCCAGCTGTGAATAACTCATCTTACGACTTGGGATCATCTGCCTTTCTATAACATGCAGTGCTTCAGGCACTGGCAGCTGATACTGGTTATTGCAAATGAGCAGTAGTTAATGTGGCAAAAGGTGAACATGGAGGAGGTAAGGAAAGGTGGTTGTTTGCCATGGTGGTTATTTTCCATAGGGAGGCAGACAGAGATTGTGTTCACTGGTAACCCTGTCCAAATGCTTCAGTATGGTTGTTTGGTTTGGGTTTTGCTGACCACTGGGCTCTGCACTGAGGCCTGGTTAACAACATATCCCCCTTTCCAGCCAAAGACTTTTCTTCTCTTCCCTTACCTGGAGTTCAGCACTGCAGGATCTAGGCAGAGAGATGCCAAGCTAAGGTTACCTCCACAAGCTCCACCTTTCTTAGCCTTCCTGGGTTCATGTGGTATTGCAGTTGGCTCAGTTGTTGGTCTTTAATACTGTCACCTTGTTATTCTTAGTGCTACTCACCATGAGCATCATGCATAGGAGCAGTCATACTACTGCTGTGAGAACTTGAGAAGCAGGGTGTGTGTTGCCAGCAGCACACAAGCAGCTCCCTCTCTTCCCAGACAGAGTATTTACTCTCCCTTGCAAGCCTCCCCTGGCTGCTGCCATCCCCTGGGGAGCAGTGAGGGAATGAGGATGCTGCCGCCTTACATAGAGTGCCCTCCTGTGTGCTGCCCATGGCCATGGTCACAGATATCAGAGGAAGTGTTAAGAGGAAAAGGTTAAAAGCCTCCCAGCAGCCCTGCATGCTTTGCCCGAGGAGAGCCTCTGAGAGCAGTACACTGCTGTCCATGATGCTGTGATGCTCTTGCTCAATCCCACATTTTTCCATCCTGGCATGTGCGTACCAACGACTTGCTGCACTTATTTGAGCTGTGCGCTGAATGAAGATGAAGTGATGTCGTCATGGCAACACGTGTGGATTTTCTGGTTGCATAGCAACTGGATGCAGGCTGATGTAAGATGTGTGCTTGTTTCCTCCTCTGGCTGCGCTCCTTTGATGTGTCTGTGTGATTTAGGGTTGGTTTAGTTGGATTTTTTCATCTGTTGGACGTGCCATGACATCAGAATGATGAGAATGTTGTTTTGTGTGCACAGAGGGGAAGAGATTATCTCCTCTGAGAGCACTCATCCCAGGTGCTGTCTTGCTTAGGAACGCTAATATGCACAGCTTGTTTTTGGAGGCTTGATAATACTTAATCTTGCATTTGTTGTAACTACTTCATGTAACATAGACTGGAGGAGGCAAGAAGATGCATTTCAGTGATTTTGTCTCAAGCTACCCTATTGATTTATTCATTAGTCTTGTTGAAGGTACAATATTTCTGTGTCTGTAAACAGGTCTGATTTTTTTCACAAGAATCTATTGTGAAAGCTGCAGGTCTGGTTTTGGTGCAGACCAGGTATCTGCAGAGCTGACTGACCCATTAGCAGTTTCATGGGGCATCTGCAGTAAACAAGGCTGGAGTTGAATCCCTGCATGCAAGGTGAAATAGTGAAAGTCTGCAATGTCCTTCTTGCTTAAGGGTATGTTTCTTCATGTTGAAGCAGAAGGTTTTGCAGTGGTGGTGTGGCTTCAATATCTGCTGACAGCCAAATGGTCAGGATCTACAGATCTCAAAGCATGTGTCTGCTAAAGATGTCTCAGTTCACTGGCAGCGAAGATCCAGGTAAGATACTAGAGGTAGCTCATAAGAAGCTCGTGTAACACCATTCTTTTCCTTGGTATCTTGCTTTGGGAGATCTGGCCCTCAAGCTCCGGAAGACAATTAGCACTTTAATAGCTACTGCCCTTAATGGAAGACATTAATTCAATTAGTGCAAAATGCTGAGCCTTTCAGAGAGCTCCATGCATGGAGACAGCTCCTTTAAGCCACAGAGCATGAAGCAGTCACATCAGCATGTGTGCTTGGAGGAGGTGTCCCAGGGCCCAGCTCCAGCCAGAAAATCAGGCAGAACCGGTCTCTCATAGGAAAAGCAAAGCTCTTCATATTCCTTCATTAGCTTGCCCCAGTAAGGGTGAAAAGCACAATACCAGACTGACATGGGGAGCTCTCTGTCTGACCTCACTTCTCAAGTCACGATGGCTCTTCAGTCACCCAGATGCCTGTGGGCACATTAGCTGAAATATCATTTGGGAATAAAGAACACCAATTCAAAGCAGGGGATGCTGAATTAGAGCTGGGTGTTTCAAATCACACAGCAAATCCGCGGAACTATCCATCTCCCCCTGCTTGGCTCTCTGCATGTCCCACATAGATCAATGGAAGATGGTGAAACACTTCTGGTAATAGTATGTATGGACAAGAGAAGCAGCAGGCTATGTGACAGCCTGGAAGAAGGAAAGTGCAGCAAGCCCTTAATGGACCAGAATCAGCGTTGCCAGAGCAATACAGAAGGATGGGGCATCCCTGGGCGAAATCAGGACCACCTCAGTCAGTCAGTTGCCCTGCTTAGAGAAAGATGGTTCTGGATATAAAGGCCTCCTGCATATAAACTTGTGCTTGTATCTTTTTGTGCTGTATGAGATAGGAAGACTGGGCCCTTGGTGAATTATGCATCCATCTATGCCATCATTCATGACCAGATATTGCCATAAGTGGCTTGGGAGAGGGGGACGGACTACACACCTGTGCAGTATAAAGGGGAAAAAAGTCCCCTGGCTCAGCCAGGAAATCCATGCGTGTCCCAATAACCCCAAAATCTAAGAAATAAATAAATAAAATAATAAGTAGTAATAAAAAAAATATGGCTGTCAAGTTTTAGCAAGATTTTATGGCACTGCCAACTTTGCAACAAGGAGTTCTAAAGGAGCCAGAAGTGATCTGTATCCCAGTTTTCCCATCATCGGGTCCAGGAGATGCAGATGAAGAAATCTGTAAGGATCTGAAGGCTTTTATCATCCTAAAGATGGACTGAATGGTTGTATACATCACTTCTCAAACACTCAGACTGTTATTTAGAAGCAGCAGTCTCCAAACAGCTCTGCCACATGATCAATGGTAGCAAAAAGGGATTTGTCACTGTTTGGCTTCAGGCTTTTCACACAAAACCATGTTTTATACTTCATTTGCTCAAAGGAAAAGAAAAATACTTCAGAAAGTCTTTATTCATTTGCCAGTAAATGTTACAGAACCTGGAAACCAAGCACACCAACCTGGTGGTGCTTTTTCCCAAGCCACTCGGATGTGAGTTCCCAAGATCTGATTCCAGAGGGATGCCCCAGTAGTCAATAGGTAACTCTTGCCCCAGAGCAGACCCTTCTGGCATATCCTTTTTAATAACTTTCAGGGATTACCATCACACAGGAATTTCCTCCTGTGGAGCCTGTGTTCATGGGGTATGGAGCAAAATTCCAAACAGCCTTTTTAGATGCCTGCTTGTTAGGTGTTTTTCCTAAGATACACACCTAGGAGAGGCCATGACAGGCTTTTAAGAAGCCTCTTCCGTGTTACATAGGTAACCACTTGGATAGCACAGCTCCTCCTCTTCTTGTCCTGTGCCCATCTCCTCCCAATACCTCATGAGAACATCTCTTGTTCTCTTCTCTTCTTTAAATATGTTCTTCCTGCTTTTGGATATTAACAAACTGCATTTATGATTTGCTTCCCAACCTGTCCTGTCATGTTTGGTCAAGTCATTTCTTTGAGGGCTATATCTGCAGCAGTACCTCTGCTGTGCTCACACCTGCCCCAGGCCCAAGGCTCAAGTAGGTGTAGTTGGCCACCTCAGCATCAGCGTTTTCTCCCTCATGAAGTATTTTTGGCTGAAAACCGACCTCTCAAGACACATAACTGTTTTGCAGAGAGGTGGCATTTCTGTGACAAATGAAGCTTTTCCATCAAAACCCTCAAATGATTGGCAACAAAAGGGTAGAAATCAGATTTGCTATCCCTTGGGAAGTTGTACGTGAACCCTTTGGAGGTGCAGCTGTGATGTCTGCTATGGGAAAACCCATGGCAGGTCTCTCCCTCCTTCTGTCAAGCAGCAAAAGCAAAGAAGGATGCAGCCCTGACCACCAGGAAGGATTTGTCTCCTTGCATTTTCCTCTGTCTCCCACCATGACCCTGCTGCAGCCACGGCATTTGGGGAACATCTGTGATAAAAGCCAGGGTGAAGGTGGATTTAGCAGCCTCAGAACTTAGCCTCTCTCTTAACAGTGCTAAGGTAGTATGGGCATCGTACCAGCAAGGACCGGAAACCTGAAGTTGGTTTACAAACTGCCTTCAACCCAGCCACCAGTATCAGACCAGCTCTTCCTGTAGGCTACAAGTACAGAAAATCTGTATGAAGCTTGATTTTTACTCTTTTTATTCTGATTTTTAATATATTGCAAGCAGAAATTACTCAGGTGGGCAAATACCACCTCATCCTCATGCTTCCTAAAGGGCACAAAACCTGTCCATACTGCACATCCCTCTGCTCATCACTTTACAGCCTCTCACGAAACCACTGAGCCCCCGAAAGGCAGTGGGGGTAAGAAAGCTTGACTTGTTTACAACTGCTCTTCTGCTGGCTGTTGTGTTAGGATGAATGGTTTATTCTTTTCTGCCCAATTGCTTTGCTTCCCAGACCATCCACAGAAAATGTGGGAGCAGCATCAGCCTGCCTCCCCGCTGCGAGTGGAAATGACAGTGCTGGCAGGTGACATTTGCTGTCATTTTTTAGGGAAGGTAATTGTTGCTTTTTCTTTTTCTTGCTCATGAAAGGCTGAGCAAAGTCTCTTTGTTTGCGGATCTATCTGTTTGCTTTGGTTTTGTCCCATTTGATTGATTCCCTGGAAATCAGACACAACCGCCTCTGTGGACGAGACACCTCTTCCATGCTCTTGGCATCATGCTCATCCAGGGAAACACAATCTTTGGGTTGCAGGCAACAACTTCAGCAATGGGAGATGGGGCTGTTCCTACCTCTGCACTGCTCAGACCATTAGCCCTCATATAGGCATTGCCTATTAGGGTGACTGCAGCTCCTTTGGCTCCTGGGGGGTGGCAACACATCCTGAAGACAGCACTGCGGATGTTGTCTGACTTCTTTATGTAGTGGCTGTGCTGAGGGGTAGAAATGAGGATATCTGTGCCAGTTTCCAGCTATCTCATGGTTTGGGTTTGAGGAAGACCTTTGATTTCTTAGGTTTTAAGTATTTTTCTCATAAATACAACATGAGGTTTACTCTGATGCTGGGAAGGGAAGCATCACTACTGCTACTCTTATTGCTATTGCTACTATTGCTTCTTACTTCTTAAGTAAGAGGAGAAGCCAGATGATGCCCTGGGTATCATAGCTGCTGGGTGTCTATCATAGGTGCATCCCACAGACAAGCCCTGTTGCAATGCTCACAGCCTGTGGGAGCCAAATTGCCCTGGGAGGTGCAGTGAGAGCCAGAGGAGAGCTGCTGGAAGTGGACACAGGCAGGAGCTGCAGCCTCCTGGCTATGGGTTGTGATGCAGAAAGTTAAAGCGTGGATGCAGCCTCCTCAGTGGAAAGAGATTGGTGCAATGGTTTCTTCTGCAGGCAGCTTATTTCTGCATCTTCCCAGCCTCTTCATTTATCCTGGGACGCCCTGGGCTTCAAAACTCATCTCTGCCCCTTGTTCCTAAATGCCTCACCAGACATTTCCTCTGCTGCTCTCTCCATGATGTGTTGGTGTGTGCTGTGGTGGGCACTGTGGGTTGCAGGGCCCCTCTGGGCTGGCTCCTGCAGAGGAGCAAACTGAGGACAAGCAGCTGTGAAGCCACTGAAGCAAAGCACATCCACAGGAGCTGCATCCTCCGGGAAAACACAGCTGGGGCTGAGGAAACAGCTATGGGCACATGGCAGACGTTTGGCTCCAAGCAGAAATGTTCTGAAACATTTATAGTGAAAGGGAAAGAGATTTCGCAGAAATAGGTCTGTGAGAAAATCGTCTGGTCTGCTGCTGAGCAGGGAGTCTGTTAGGGGAATGCCTGCATACGCCTTTCCAGACAGATCATGGAATGGTTTGGGTTGGAAGGGACCTTAAAGCTCACCCAGTTCCAACCTTCTGCCATGGGCAGGGACACCTTCCATTAGACCAGGTTTCTCCAAGCCCCTGTGTCCAACCTGGCCTTGAACACTGCCAGGGATGGGGCAGCCACAGCTTCTCTGGGCACCCTGTGCCAGGGCCTCAGCACCCTCACAGGGAAGAATTTATTTCTAATCTAAATCCCCCCTCTGTCAGTTTAAAGCCATTCACCCCCGTCCTGTCACTACAACCCCTTGTCAAAAGCCCCTCTCCATATTTCTTGATACTGCTGAGCTGGTTCCTAAAGATGCGCTAGGAGAGCTTTCAGTGACATCTCCAGGCAGCACAGCCCAGTATTTCCTTACTACTGGAAATACCTTTCTAGCACTCAACCCAAACATTTCTCCCCCGCTTTAATCTGTGCAACCCCACTTCAATTCACCTTTCCTCTCAGGTAATTTTGTGAATACCGTGACTGTTCTCAGTGCTGTTTCTAGCACTGGTACCCTGGGCATCCCCTGTCCTCTCACTCTGAGGGGCCTTGGTGGCAGCAATCAGGGACAGGCCATGCTGGAGGGGAGAGGACCAAGGCAAAAGAGGAAATAAAAGCCAAAAACAAGGGTAAGGACAAGTGGTAGCAATTTGCCTCCCAAGTCGCTCATTCCAAGCATGCTTGAACACTGCCTTTGCATAACGTGTACAGCTATATTTGTCCGTGAGACAGAGAGAAAATGTTTTTCCACTGAGGTCATTCTGGCTCACTTTTTCCTCTAAGGAAATCAGTGTCCTCTCCAGTCCTTTCCATTCCCTCACCCTCCGTGGTGCAGACCCTGCCAAGCAGTGATACGCTGGATTCCTCTCACTAACGATGGTCAGGGTCTTTAGGCCTCTAAGTCTCGTATCTCCTTGCAATTTTGTCCTTCAGGAAGCACTCTCTCCCCATTCCCTGTTTCAACCCCCTCATTCCTCTATGCTCCCTTCCCTTCAAATGGGGATGCAGAATGGAAATCCCTTCAAATGGGGCTGGTTTCCAAGGGCTCCAGAAGGAGCCATATTGGGAGCGATGAGCAATGGTGCCTCTGGAAGGCACTGTGTTCTGCTGTGTAGGAGCTGGGGTGGCTCAGAGGTGAGTTCAGGAGGTGCATCTCCCAAGGGTGGTTGTTAGCTTGCCTGTAGGCCACCGGAAAGCCAGAGCTGATTCTGGTTTGCCTCACACCAGTGTGAAAGGATGCACCAAAATGGAGATGGGTCTAAAGTAGAGACTTGAAATTGATGTATTTCAAGTAGATCCTGGCTTCGGAGCCTGGGACACTCGCTCCACCCTCGCTCAAGGGGATGTTCAGATCAAGGAATACAAGTTTTTCTCTAGCAAATCAATGTCCTTCGAATATTTAATATCTTTCAAGTTTAGCCCTAGGATCTTCCTGTGAGAGGCAAAGAAAGATCACAAAAGTGTGATAAAACTTGATTTCTATTTTGGCTTTAAATTAACCTGTCAGCTGGAGGATTTTGATACTACCCAAGGAAGATTGTATGGTAATATTGGCATTCCTCATTCCCTAGGTACTAAACCCTCAAAAATGCAGAGCTGCAGCTGTGCAATTTGAAAGGGATGCAGCATCTTTTCCTGCTGCTGTTGGCTTAGGTTGTGGCTGTTGGGAATGAAGTGTCAGAAGAGAAATGGTAAAGCATCCAAAAAACAAAGAGCCCTTAAGCTGTGCTTGAAACCAAGCAAATAGTGCTGACAGCCTCCAAATCCTGCTGTTTGCTTCCTGCCTTTAGAAAGGGGCAGCACAGAGGTGGTGGGATAATGGGCTCCTGTGGTCTTCTGTAGAGATGCTCCATCATCTGGTTTTCCCAGGTTTACTGAGCCAAACAAGCAGTCACAATCCTGCACTCTTACCCACATCACCCACATAGCTTCACATAGCTGTGCATTAGGAATCTTGTTGCAGGTGTTCATGGTGTTTCAGAGATGCTAGAGGCCAGAAGAGCACAATATGTGTAACGGAAAGCCTGGCTTGATAGGGACAGGCCTGAGTCAATACCCATTTGAATCAAACCAAGTGGTTTTGTACGCCCTTCTAGCTCCTCTGGAGCAAATAGATGCCAACCCTTCCCTCAGCAAAGCCTTAGTGATCCAAAGGCAGAGGGCAAACAGCAGGAAAGCTTGTGGGCTGCAGTCTGTCCTTGCCTGCTTCCCCCGGGCAGTGGCACATACCTCCAAAATGTAAAGGGTTTGATTTGGAAACAGATGCCAAATAGGAAACTAGCCCTGGTCCAGCGCAAACCAAAGTTAATGTGAGGATGTGATGCTGCCTGATCTGCCACACCAAAGGACCAAAGAGCTGCCCAGAGCTGAAGTCCAGCTCTGACTGCACTGTTTGGCACCCACATGCACCTCCTCAATCCCACTTTAATTGCTGTCTGATGTGTCCCTTCCTGCAGAGAAAAGCAGGAGCTGGACTTTGACCTCCCCCTGATTCAATGCCAAAAAGAATGGGTTTGGTGTATGGTAGCTAATACCTGTCAGTGGACTTGCTGGGAAACCCTGTGGAGTTTGGCACCACACTTCTATTGAGATGTCTTCCCTAAAGCTGCAACCTCAGTTTTCCTGTGTTAAAACTCTTGTGTTGATTAGCTGTTTCCCTTAACCTCTCTGCTATAGCACTTTATTTCCAGGGAAGATCAATAAATGTTAAGCTAACTGCTTCTCAGGGCATTTGTAATACTGGCTCTTCCACTGCCTTCATCTTCAGAGAGTTTTCATTACACTGTTCAAAAACACTCTAACATGGTTTGGGGCAAAGGTTGTTACAGCCTCTTCATCGAGTGAAAGCTGCTTAAAATTCTGTTTGCTGTTTAGATAGCACTAACAACCAGATCACAAGAGGGGAAGGAGAAAAGGGTTTTGCAGTGGATGGGTGTGTAGTTCAGCTCCCTTTGCTGAAAAAGGGGTAACATGTAGTTGTAGTATGTTGTGGGTATGAAGCCATGCAAAGTATCTCCTGGAAGCCATGTGGAGAGAATGCCTACTGAGGACCTTATCCATTCTTTTTGCTTCCCTGCTTAAAGGCCAGGAGGAGTTTAAAGTGAAAGGGCCGTGGCGATGCAGGAGGGCCAGGCTGTACAGGTGAGCTGCTCCCTTCCCGCAGGTGGGAAGGATGTCTCCACAAAACAGGACTATGCCATCTTTCCCACCTCCCCACCAAAGCCTTCAGCCTCTCACAGCCATGCTTAATCTATTATGAGAATTATTTCCGGTTTTGGATGCCTGTGAGCTAGAAAAATCCCTGACACCCCCAAACCTCTTTAAAACCGGGCACTTACTTAACCACCAGTTCCTTACAGCAGCCACTGCCTCTGCACTCCGTGTCTTCCACCCTTCAAGAAGAGTGGAAAAAACTATAGGAAGTCAAGTCCCCAGACAACTGCAGGCATCTACAATTTGTCTGTTCCTCAATTAGAATATGAAAATGTCCAAATTCCCCACCTGGAGACACTCTGAAAACTTCACCACATCACCTGGCTTTCTTTGCTCTGGTTCTGACTGTGTGTTCTAACGCAGTTGAAAATGCAATTTAAGGAAGCAGTTTGAATTCACTAAAGGAAACATTCATTTCTGAAAATGATGGATTTCTTTGTTCTGTGTTTTTTCCCTAGGTGAAGTGTGTGATAAATTCCTTGGTGTTGGCAGGCTGCTTATTGTAATGCTCCTATCCACATTCCTGATTTCTGCTGAGATCCAGTCGCCTGTCACCTAGTTCCTATCAAACAAACAAAAGGTAACAGTGAAGCTAAATCTTTTCTACCAGCACCAAGCCACAGCCCCAACCCTGTGGGATGTTGTTCTTGCAAGTGCGCTGGCATCAAGCTTTCTGGTGTGTTTGCTCTTAGACTGATGGGGCTGCAAATAAGAGGGGAAGAGCAGGGACACAACGCTTCCAGATGGAAGAAAGGCCCTGCAGGAGACACAGAGTGGGGGCCTGGTAGAGCTCTGCAGCGATCTTTGCCTTACATCATTGTAATCCAAAGGAAAGGGCACAGTCAAGGGCCATTGTGCTTAATATAGAATTGTGGAATCATAGAATCATAGAATGGTTTGAGTTGGAAGCAACCTTAAAGCTCATCCAGTTCTAATCCACTGCCATGGGCAGGGACACCTATCAGTGCACCGAAGCAGAACAGAACCATCGCCTGGTCTTGCTTTATCCCATACCCTGTTGGTCAACCTCACCCTGTGGGGTAGGCATGAACAAATAGCACAGAAGCTGTTTGCTCAGCTTTTTTGAAGCAGAGCAGACAACTCTGGCACATGGCAGCTCCACGTAAATGCTTGGGATTGGAGCCACAGGCAGGTGGAGGCAGATAAGAGCTAAGAGCCCTGCTTTCACCCATGGGCATGTGTGCATGCACACACATACATGCATATATATGTGTGCTCAGCTGCCTCCTTGGGGCCCATCCCTACATCTGTGGCCATAAATTCCAGCATGATTGTGAGGGATCTGGGAAAAGACAGATTAGAGAGCTAGCCACAGGCAAATGCAGTTATGGAAAAGTAGTTCAATAAATAGAATTATGCTCCTCCTCCCCAACAAAGGATTACACCCAGGATTTGAGCAAATTTAGGATAAACAGAAATCAGGCACTGGATATGGAGAATACCAAGGATCTGAAGACAGGACAGTGCTTGCTGCTGAGGAAAAGACTCAACATTTATCAGCCTTCAGATGGATGCTGCACTGGGCAGGGCTGTTCCTTGCCAGTGTGGAAGGCCAAGGCCAGTGTTGAGGTGGGTCCTTTCTCCCTTGTTGCCTGCCACAGCAGCAAGCCAGGGCACAGTGTAAAGACCAGACTTCCTTTGCTCTCTGGCTGGTCAGTGACCAAGTGTCTTATCTTCATTTAGCTACAAAACATGAGGTATAGCTTATTCTGCCTCATAACTTTAACAGGTGTTAGTGATCAGAAACAAGTATGGCTGTTCATTTTCCCATACTTATTAACTAGCAAACAGTAGCTCTTTCCAACCTAACAGTTCTTTCAATGGCCAGTCAAAAAAAGAAAGCTCCAAACAATCTTGCAATGATCTCACATCAGCACATGCTCCACCTCCCTTGCAATGACACTCTTTACCATTGACATCACAGCACCCTTCCTGCATCTCAGTTACCTCCTGGGGTGGTACGGACACACTGATAAAGGATGCAGAGGCTGGGTTCAATGTCCCATCTTTCTGATCTTCAGTCTCATCCTTAGCTCAAGTAGATGGATTTCAGTTAATTTCCAGTGAGTGGATACCCATGCAGACACATGATGAACAGATGTTATCTCTGCACGTGTTTTAGCTGAAACATTGAACAATTCTTCACTTGTACTTGTACCTGGCCAGTATTAAGGCATATCAGACCTGGTAACATTATAACACTGGGAATTTGTCTGCAGGCAGCAACACCAAGCCCCCTTGTCAAATCATATCAGGCAACAAGCTAAGAGACACAAAAGGCAAGTCCACAGAAACAGCAGAAGAGGTTGGTTGACTGATGCCAAGAAGCCAATGGACCTGAGAAACTGCTGATCAACATTTCACATTATCCAGTTGTTAGCACCAGGACATTAGCATTCCCAGCCAGAGTGTAGTACCAAGATCCTGCTATGTCCTGTTCTACTGGCTGTAATAGCTGCTGCTGCCATCACCCTGCCATGCTGATGACAGAGTGGTGGCTGCTATTTAAGCAGCACTAAATCTATCCCTGCCAGGAAATGGCTAGGAATTTGGGCTGTTGCCATATTGCCAATTAAGCCTAATTATAGTGGGAAAAGAGCTGTTTTTCCTCAAAGGGAAAATAGGTTTTGAGAAAGATGCCGACTTGTATGTTGTAATTCCAGAGGCACCAGACTGGTCTGATTCCTATTTTCCTCCTGCTCCCCCTTCATCATCACACAGGTCCAGATCCATGAACCTGTAGGAATGGTTCCATGAGCTCTCTGTAGGAAAGCCACCCTGAATCCAGGATGTGCTTGCTCCAACATTGCTCTGCACTCAGAGGGACAAGGGCAGCCAGAGCTCCTCAGCTGATGGGGCTGTGCTCTGCAGTACAGGCACACACACAGCATCCTCCAACCAAAACTGCCTTGCTCGCAGCAGAAAGCAAAGCAGACTGCTCCCCCACAGACTGCAGAGAGGCAGGACCCAAATTAGCACGGGCTTTGCCTATGCAGGAGCTGAAGGTGAGAAACAGGCCCAAAGCCTGCATACAAAAAGTGATGCTCTAAAGCATGGCAGACCTTACACCAGCTCACCCCGCCTTTCTCCACTGGCCCTGGCTGAATGCAGAAAGGATCAAGGAGACAGTGCAATGCTGCCTTGAGGAACCCAGACACAGGAATCAATCCCACCTTCTCCCCTTCAAAGCCCACTTAAACATCAAGAGATTTTTGTTTGTTTGTTTATTTATTTATTTTAAGATGGGGGTTTTTTGCCTCTTAACCTCAGAGCTTGTGCAGAGCAGCTGGGTCACAGGCTCAAGGTTCCTTCTGGAAAAGGTCTTTTGGAAGTGAAAGCTGAGCATCTCACAACATCCTCTAACCTGTGTCCCTGGGCCAAGGCCACACAAAGTGTTGCATCAGCCCAGCTGAAACGGCCACTAGCACAGTCTGCTGCCTCCAACAGCAAACACCTTGGGAAGGATACAGTGAAAGGGACTGGATCCCTCATGAACAGGAGCGGATGTCTTTGGAGCACGGTACCCATTGTTGGTACCCATTTCCTATGAAGTTGTGCGATGGCTTTCCACAGCAGCCACAGTGTCCCACTGAGCTGAGCCCTACCATTTCCTGATCTATTTAATGCTTCCTCCATCAGAAGCTGCCCAGAAAACTTCTATTATCCTCAGTGCTTCGCACATTTTTTGTGCGTGGCACCCCCAAAGCAGCCCCAGCGCTACCGGTACCAACCATGATCCCCTGTGTTTGTGGAAGGAAACCATGTACTTTGCAAGAGGGGTTTAACATCTCCAAAGCAAGCTGTGTCTTGGTGTTGTATCACGAGTCTCGCCTGCAAGATGCTGTGGGTACCGTTGTCTCTTGGCTGAAAGCGTTTGGTTCGCTGGCTCGCAAGCGAGTGCTGGTCTGCAGTTCAATTCTGCCATCTACAGCTCAAGTCTGAAACTGCGGAAGGCTCTTCTGGGCCCCCCCCCAGGCGAGCCCCGATTTGGAGGTGGGCAAACAGCCCCTTATTCAAATAACCTCTTCAGGTGCAGTCTGTGTGTTTAAAATCTCCGGAGGTGAGAACGGCAGAAATAAGGCTTTAAGGAGAATGACTATGCTGTAAATGCGGAGAAGCCTTTTCCCTAATGATCAAGTAGTTAAAACGCACACCTTAAATGACAAATTAAGATGAGGTTCGCCTCAGGGGAGTGTCTCAATATCAGCAGTACAGGGGGGTTGTAGCTGTGTTGATTCCCAGAAGTTCTTATCCAATCTGTCCATTTTACAGGGGAAAAGAAGTTTGCTTAAATGCATTGGCCCAGGAAACTCCAACTTGCCAAAGCTTTGCACGCCTCCATTGCTTTTTTCAGGAACAGAGTTTGGAATTTGCCCGTTTCTGCAAAGAATGGGTGCAGGTAGATCACCAGAAGTGGTTGGGAAACATGTTTGGGTTCATAAAACCAGCCACTGAGCAGCTCTTGAGCAGCTTGGTAAGAGGACATCATGATGATTTTGACCCCATGTGACCCCAAGCCAGTTTTTCTGCCCTGTGAACCACCACAGGATGGATCCCGCCGGAACACCAGTAGCTATCATCATTGCCATCCAGACCTCACCACTTCAGAACCTCTTGCTGCAGGAGAACATTGTGCTCCCGTCCTGCTCTCTCCTGTATTATACATGACATGGCACGTCCCTGGATTAATGAAGTCTTCATCTAATCAGAACATACCTTGTCAAAAAAGAGAAACAATCTGTTCCTGACCTAAAAATTTCTGCTGCTGACTTTGTACTGCAGAGTATGGTTGTGCTTCAGGTCTTTCAGTCAAAACTAAAAGGGAGGTTTGGGAACCCTGCTGCATTTTTTTACCTTGCTTGCTCTGTTATCAACTTCCCACAGGCCTAGAGAAGGAAAAAATGCCTGTTTTCCCACCCGCAGAACAGAATCAACTCATCCATAAAGTACCTCGAAAGCCATGAATATTTGTATAAAAGCCTAATGCCACTTATGATTTTGTTAATGCTACCCTAGGAGTATGTTACTGCATTGAAATAACAAAGGCTCTCACTTAGCATCTCACACATAATGCCATCTCAGTAACAGCAGTCTGTTCATTAGAGAAATGATTTGGTTCTTAATGTGTGACTCATGAATACCTCTCATGCACGTCAGTAGAATGTGTGCCAACCCACCACTGGCCCAGCAGCACCAGGACCACATCCCAGGACATAGCTTTGGTGGCTCAGCATGGACACCATGTAGTTTCCTCAGCCTTTCAGCAGCTTTGCAAGCAGCTTCTGGCTATTGCTCCCCTTAGTTTGGCACTTTGGCTGTTCGCTCAGCCTTCTGCCTCTTGGATGTGACTAGTGCATGACAGCATGATGCTCTCCCAGGCTTTGGGAAAAGGCAAGTAATAAGCCCTCAAAATACAATAGTACCAGGGAAAGCCCCAGAAATTATTTCTACAAATGTGGGTTAGTGGAAACAGGATTCCTCTATCCCATATGCTGAATTTGGCTATAAAACCAGCCCGCTGTCTATGCAGAAGAGCCTTCAATGTCACGCCTTCATGTCTCAGCAGCACAGATGTGTGATTGCAGATGTTTGCCTTTTTTAGGACTTGTTCATATTAAAAGAACGTTAAATAGGAAATCTGGATCCATTGTCCACTTAAAGAGCTGAACCAAAGATGATGGTTCCCAGCACCGAGAGCATAAAGCTGTCAGGTAAGCTCCTTGTTAGTGCCTGGGGGAGCCGGAGTTTCCAAGTCCACCAAAAGGTCAGCCTGGCCAGCATGGGAAGCAGAGTCAGAGCCAGAAGGAAACACACTTTCCCGTTACGGCTGGCTTAAGCTGGTGTCACTAAAGCTCAGTGTTTCTGACTGCTCAGGATCTCAGCATGGTTTTCACGCACCCCACGTCTGGCAGGCAGAGCCCAGAAGAGCACATCCAAACCCACCTCAGCACATCGCTCTCTCTGACTTCCTAACATCTTCAGCCTGCTGGGGATGGCTTTGACCAAGGGGCTTCAGTGGAAACCAGTGCCGTCTGTGTCCTAGCCAGGTGTCCTATTTGTCTTCTAACTTTGATTTCTGAGGAGCACAGCCGTGCAAAATTATGCTGACCATTACTGATGATTTTTTGAACTCAAATCTTGAAATTGTTGATTTTTTTTCAGTGGGGGGAAAACCCCCAACCTTGTTTTCATCTGATAAAACAATGAAAAGGGAAGCTTTTCTGCCAGTGCTTCAGAGAAAAGGAAGTACCTGGCATCCACAGCCTCTACTTCCTTTTCACCATTCTTCTTGCCACCCGGTAAAATGAAGACAGCCTGACAACCTCCATTTCATTTCACACCTCCTGTCACCTCTGAGCTCTAGAGAATATCAGATGTTAGTCTGGGGAAAAAACCCACATAACAAACCGTGACAAAACCCAAGACACTTAGTGTCTTCACAGGTTAATGGCTGTGTTTAGGTCTTGGATCACACACACCCCATTAGTGAACAAAGCACCTTCCTGCTCCATAGATGGAGGTGTAATTTGCATTTCTCAGAGGGAAAAAGAAGGGGTTTTAAGCCATGGAATCTGAGGCTGATGGAGAGGGCTCACTCCATGGCTATGCCTCACACCTTGTGTCAGCATTTCTCCCAGTGCTAAGCTGGGAGCTGTCATTACAGCCCAGCTCCTCTGCATCAGGCAGACAAAACAAGTAAGCAGAGAAAAGGGGGATGGATGTGACACAGCAGCAGCAGGGAGGAGGCTATGCTAGCCCCATGATCCTGGGCTTGCAGGCAGAGATGGATCTTCTCCTCCTGCCTCCGCCTTGAGCCCTCTTGCTCTGCTTGGACTTTAGTGCCTGGAGAAGGTGCCATCCACTAGCACATGCCCAAGCACAGGCTGCCAGTACCTCTGGTATAGTCATAAAGCAGCACATCCTACAGAGGTTATGGGGCAGGCAGAGAGCACCTGCAGCATCTGCTTCAGTCCAGATGTGGATTTAGCATTGGCGAGAAGAGCCATTGCACAGCCCCTGAGAAAGTAACAAACCTGCACAGAAAGCACAGAGAGTACTGAAGGTGGTGTAGAGGAGCATCAAGCTTTCTGTGCCACATTGCCCTCAAGTCCTCCAAAGCCACTTCTATGAGGACTTGAACTCCTCCTCACCCGCAAGAGTGCTCCTAAATAAAGGAAGCTATTAATATCCACTTGGACATGTTCAGTGTCTCCCAGGCACCAAGAGCGATCCCTTGGTTGGAACTAGATGACCTTCAGGTCCTTTCCAGCCCTAAGTATTCTATGATTCTATGGCAGGAGAATGGAGGTGGCAGTGCCTTGATGTTGCTCCTGTCCCACCTTGCTAGTTGGCTGTCTACTCTCACCCTCTCAAGACTTCCTGTATTGTGATCCAGAGATTTTTGACCTCAGGAATGAAAAGACCTGACTTTTCTCTTGAATGTTTCCAAGTATAAAGCAGCTCACAGGATGGGCAAGCACCATTCTTCCTGCTTTTCTCTGCAGTCTTCCCACAGATTTTGTATTGTGGGAGAGCTCTACTCGACTGGGCTGCTCATTCCCTGATTTCAGGCTAGAAGATCATTTGCAATCTGCTCTGCTGACTCGCCATGCCTACGCAATATCACCCTAATGAATACCTACTCTACTGAATACCAAGTACCCTTTAGATAGGCAACAATATCCCCTGTCTCTCTCCATGATACACATATCAGCTCAAATTTGGGGAATGCTTCAGAGGATGTGTTCATCAACTGCTTGAATAAATCACCCTATGGAGATGACATACTACCCCCTTTTCACGAACTCATTGCTTTTCAATACTGTTTGCACAATAATCTTTCACCTGGCACAGCCAGCCTCCATACAGAGGTGCTCCTTTGGCACTTTGCATTTGATGCTGGATGCCATTGAATCTAATATACAGCACAGTAAGCAAGGAAACAATATTTCCCAGAGTGGAAAGCTGTATGTATTAATCAGCACCCGTCTCACATGGACCAGTTTGGTCTCAGAGAAGGGACATGGGTTGGCTCCCTCAGACCTTTGGGATTCCAGAAGCAATGCCAAATTTCCTCAAGGTGCTGCAACAAAGATCCTTCCCATGGTGGTTTAGGGACAAGGGGCAAGGGAAGGACTTGGATTTAAGCCTTGCAGAGCTTTACCCTTAGGATGTGATTAAGCTTCCCAGGGGCTTCATCGGGAGAAGATCTCTGCCTGCCATGTGTTGCCAGCAGTATGTGAGCGCTGAAAGGCAGGAGCTCGGGCCAGGGAGCCTCTAGATGTCACTGCCATGCAGCAGAAATGGACCCCGGTGCCACATTGGGATGGGGACCCCAGGCCCAGGCATAGCTGGGGAACAGCTGGTGGCAGGCACCCAGGGCCCATGGGTGGGAAACCTGCCCTGCAGAGGCTGGTGCACTCAATCTGCCTGAGCAACCCACTCCCCAGGGCTGAAAAGGTGCTGCTGATGCAGGGCTGGGAGCAAGGAGTGTGGGCAGGGATTGCAGGGTAAGGCACTTCAGGGAAGGAATTGCCAGGAAATAGCAAAACATTTCAGCTCCAGCCCTGTGGCAAAGAGATCCTAGAGACGAGAGCTAAGGCTAAGCACAATAATGCCAAATACAGCTGGTACCAATCCCCCACCCCCCCTTTCCCCTTCCCCCAGCATTTACCTGCTGAATCACCTAAACACAGGGGGGCACTCCTGATG